>LBNU01012827.1:152411-166666 GCA_014162995.1 Artemisia annua | reverse complement strand
TGATTACAAGTAACTTAAACACTTTACGTTATGTGTTGTAACTTACATCTTTGTCATCATCAAAACATGAAGAGGATGTTTAGATTAAATATCGTAATATAAATATCCTAATATTTATGCCAACATCTTCCATGAGACGCTAGTAACTTTTGTGATTTAACCAATAAACCCATCCAACAGCCAAATTTCTCACACATTTCCCAATGGAAGATTTCCTTTTGTTGGATGAACTAATGGAGGTTGGTGGTTCACACCGCCTACAAGATCGTATGGGATTGTCGTTCGTGGTCGACTTCTGAATTTTCATGCTCGATGCCCACTTGTTGAAGATCTTCCCAATTTCTTCTTGTTTGAATAACTTTATGCCTTAACGCTGTAGTCTTTCGTCTTTCTTTCATGTTGTTTTTCATTTGCTTCCCACTGCATCCTTTTCTCTAACAAAACCTTTGTTTTTTCTTCAAAATACCAAGCAATGGGATCTGCAACTTCTCCCTTTTATCTTTCCTTTTCTCAACATTGTTAGCGAAAGCTACATTAGACAATTCTGCCATTTCAAATTTATTTGTGTTTCTACTTATTTTTTGAATGCTAACCTCATGAATCATAAGGAATTAATATAGTGTGTGCGAAATGAATGCTAGGAAGTTGGAAGGGGAACATTAAACTACGACACTTTACATCTGGCATATGATCCAGAATCATCCACTTAGTTTAATTGTTAGATATGTGTTGTCACTTTAGGTTAATGTAATTTTATGCAGTAATGCAATGCAATTTATTTACTAATAGTTTTGATTATTTATTTATTTATTTATTGGGCCCCTTGCAAATACAGTTTAGGGGAGTGCTTGGGTTAGCTAATAGTTAAATAGTGATTGGACTATTATGCCCCTCAAACTAGAACAGAAAACGTGCATTGACCCAGCCCAAACGGGTCAAGGGACGCATTCGGACTCAAAAACCACACTTTTGGACGCATGGCGACGTTTTTTCAAACTTAGGGTGCATTGCGATGTTTTCTGAAAAGTTGAGGGACCAACGGTGTATTTTTGTCTAATAAATATTATTGTATTAGATTTAAAGTTTAATCGACTAGCATATAGGGGTTGAAATGAAAAATTAAGGTTTAGATAGCGGATAAATGGTTAATTTAGGGTTGTGTCATATACACACCATCCTATACAATGATATGTTTTTTTTTGTTTTTAGTGGACCACATTAGTATTAGGATAAGTCAAACACACTATTGGCTTGGTTTGATGTTTGTCTTTTTTGATAGTAAATTTTATGTACTTGATAGCTATGTTCCATACAATAAATATTTGATAGTGTTTAGTCTATTAAATATTTGACAGTGTTTAGTCTATTTTGCACCTTCCATACAATAAATATTTGACAGTGTTTAGTCTATTTTGCAATAAATATTTGATGTGACGTATATCTAACACTTTTGAATAACTCTGTATATATATGAGTATGATTTACAATTCAAATCAATCACAATCAAATAACTTATAAACAATATAATACTTAGCAAATTCATCAAGTGGGGTTAACTTTGATTAAAAGGCGTGTTTCAACATACTTGAGATTAACTTTTGCACTTATCAGGTAACATCTTTTGCACTAAAAATTGTCATACATCTTTATTTTGCACTTATCAGGTAACATACATGTTCTATACAATAATTTTATTTATTTATTTTTTTTATTATTTTTTTTTTAACTATTGTGAGTTTTGCATTATGTTAAGTTATTTTAATTTTTTTTGTACTTTTTAACTATTGTGAGTTTTGCATTATGTTAAGTTATCTTTTCTAAGCATACCATAAAATAAAGAATGAATCATGGTTTTTACTTTGTTTTATACGTGAGTTTTGCACTAACATTTTGATTTTGACGTCATGTTCAACCACCAACAAAACAAAAAACTATTGCAAAAAAATAGTTATTATCCCTAATTACTATCACTAATTACTTTTTAGAACTCGTATTTTGAAGTCATGGTTTTACATTCTATCTTCATTTTAATTATTATCACTAATTACTTTTTACAACTCGTATTTAGAAAAACTAGAACTCGTATTTAGAAAAACAATTACAAAAAATAGATGAACATACACATAAAAAAATTTTGAAAAAAAACTTGACTTGTATAAAATAAAAAATTTTGAAAAAAACTCGACATAGGAGTGAAGTAGGAGCTTATAGAGTTGGGGAAGTCCGTACACACCCCCACGACTGGTGTTAAGGAATACAATCCGTCATCCACGCAATTAATACACACTAATCAATCAGTAAAAGATAGTTAGGGAGTAAGGAAATCTAAGTAAACACACTTCTCTCCATATAGTTTTCACAAACATTTATTTTCAGTTTATTTTTTTTTATTTGCAATTGTAGTTATTTGGGTTAGTTGACTAGCAACTAATTCCGCCCACTCCTTCAAACCCGAGATTTTTACTTGTTTTCCTAAAAATATAAAAATACAAAAAGAATCTTCCCTCACCCCTAGACCTATTAGAGTAGCTTTTCAATCCTAACGATACTATTCCCCTAGAGAACGATCAATCCCCCGGTACTTGCAACTACACTATACTACATCGGTCAGGTACACTGCCTGGTGGGGATTGCAAGCTTCTCAAGATCCCTTGAGAAGTAAAACCCTAGTGCGTGGTCGCAATCCCGCGCATCAATTATGATCTAACTTAATGTAATGTTATAACACTATCGTGAATTGAAAAAGTTAATGAAAATCATTTAGTTCATGTTTATATATTTGATTGTTTTATATACCATGCCAATCAAATATTATTCATACTCAATAATATTACGTTATTCATTAATTTCAAACATAAGTGCTACTTAACGCTCTTTTTCCTACCATCCAAATTCACATAATAGCTACTTAATTTTTACAAAACATGAATTCTAATATACATTATGTAACTAAAACGACTCTTAATTTTCTTTTCTCCTCGAAAAAATTAATGTAAGACATACGAATATTTGCCGAATATAGATCAACTGAAAATTAATGTAAGACACGTCATAATCAGTTCCCCAAAAATCAACATTATTAAAATATTTTACCGAGTCAAACTAAAATAATTGCAAAATCAATTCTAATTAATTACTACTCCGTAAATCCCATTAAAAATAAAAAAGAGTACAATCAAAATATCTAAATCCCAAAAATAAAGTATCAACCCATTATTTAGTAGCCTCCAAATTTGCCGCCTTTTTCTTTCCCTCCCATTATTTGTTGCCGCTTCTTTTTTCCCACCTTTTTCTTTCCCTCCCATTATATCTATATTTGCCGCTTCTTTTTTTCCCTCCTTTTTGTTATAACAGTCCACCGCCTTTTACTATCTATACATGCAACAAAACAAATCAAAACAAGATAATACAAACAAAGCAAAATATGAAAAAGGTACTGTTGGAAAGAAATCACATGAAACTAATGATTGGTTGGTGTGTAATGTCTAAATTGTTGGTGTGTAAACGTCAAGAGCCTTAATTTAGTAGCACTCCTATGCTAAATTGCTAACGATACATGTGAAAATCCATACGTTTGTTAAGTACATGCAACAATAAGGTGGTGTTTGTTTTTTTTTGAATGTCTTAACAGCCTCTTAACGAGCCAAACCTCTTAATTGGTCAGACGTTTTGGGCGTTCAGACATTTTTTTTTCCGTTCAGACGTGATCAGAGGCAGTTACATTTTAACGGTCTAAACTTGAGAAGGGTGTCTTTAATGCCTCTTGTTGAAACAAAATAACAAAAAAAAAAAAATAATAATAAATAAATAAATAATAAAATAAAAAAATTAGTAAGAGCAAGCAAATGACACAGCACCTTACTTTGACAAGATTTTCGATTCAGATTCAGACATTTACGCCTCAGATTCAGATTTAGATGTGCGGTTCAGATTCATATTCAGAGCCTCTGACTAAACAAACAGCACCTAAGTCTATGGGTATGTTTCACAAGAAGCTTTTTAGAACATCTTTAGCATTTAACATTTTAATACCCAAGGCTTTTGGTTTAGTGGTATGTGAGTTGCTCACCAACTTAAAGGTTGTGGGTTCAAACCTTCCTAAAGGCATTTGTGTGATATATTGTCAGATTGGTGGTATAGGTGTGAAAAAAATTGTCATTCTAAAAAAATAATAATAACATTTTAATTTTAAAGTTTGTTTGAATAAACATTTAACAATTTTGTTTTGTTTTAATGCTACTTTTATAATTATAGCTACATTACCAAACGTGTTTTAATAATTTTTTAGACACAAACATGTAGATGCACATTCAGACTAGGGGTGTAAACGAGCCGAGTCGAGCCGAGTACTGCCAAGCTCGAACTCGCCTCGATTAGTAAAACTCGAGCTCGAAACTCGACTCGAGCTCGTTCGAGCTTTGGATTTCAAGCCCGAGCTCGTCTCGTCATCTAACTCGAGCTCGATTATTGCCACATTTCAAGCTCGAACTCGATGAAAAATGGGCATATCAAGATCAACTCTACTCGAATCATGTATATAAAGGGGGTAAAAGTGTAATATCATTGAAGCCCGATAAGGGCTCGCGAGCCTCATATGAGCTGAGTATATTCGAGCTCGAACTCGAAACTGTACTCAAGTAGCTCGAGCTCGAGTCGTTTATATCGAGTTGATTTCGAGTAGTTTACGAGTCGATCTCGAATAGCTCGCGAACTGTCTCGTCTTGTTTGCACCCCTAATTGAGACGGTGACGGTCATATCTTAGCTTAATATTGCATTTTAAGAAGGTACATTTGTAATGGTTGTTAAGAAAAAGCCAACAAGAATATCTGATCCCGCCGAAGCAAGTTATGAGTTAAGTGATTAATATTATCATTATCATTATTATTATTATTATTATTATTATTATAAGCAATATCATTAAAATAAAAGATAAACTACTTGCATAAACTCATTAAAATAAAAGATAAACTAGTGGTTACTTAACAAGAAGACGATGTTGCTTCATTTTTCAAACATCTGTACTTAACAACAACAGTTCAGAAGCTTATATAGCTGGCTTATAGCTTATGTACTTTTCGGCTAGCGCACTTATGGGGGCTTATTTTGAAACTTTTCAGCATATATAAAATTGTTATAACATGATAAGCTTATATAAACCGAAAAGTTTCAAAATAAGCCGCACAAAAAATGAGCTTATAAAACATAAGCCGAAAACCAAATAAGCCTGTACAAACACCCCTTCAATTACATCAGGCCAATTCAAGCAAAACCCATTTCATCAAACATCTTGAGTTCATTAAAAAAATCAAATCTTTAGGTCATCAGAGGGGGAAAACCCAAGTTTGAAATTGACCCACCAAACAAGTATAAATAGCTCACCAGGAAAAGACTGAAGCTGCAGAGAAAAAAAAGGAGAAAAAAAAGAGGAAAGCCAATGCGGAGGAACCAATTGAGTATAGGCTCGAAAAGGTTGTTATTTATTTGATTGTTATTATTATAAGTATAGGAGAGTTCTAGATGTAAGTTTGCCTAGCTCGAAAAGGTGAAAATGCGATATTAAAAGCGTGTGAATTGTAGTTCTTGAAACAGATGACTAGCTTACTGCGTTTAGACAAGTAGGTTTGATTGTTCGGCTATAAGCAAATAAGTAGCTATGAATAAGCTAATTGGAAGTTGCTTATGCAGAATTGCAAAACACTTAAATAATTAACTGCCTATTTGATTAGCGCGTCCTGTTACAAAGATAAATAAATCCAAACACTATTTGCTGCATTGCCTTTTGTTACACTTGACTGTAATGATCAAACACAAATACCTCCTAAATTCTCAGGAATGAATAGAATATAAAGCTTGAAAAGGTTATGTGCTTTTTCTAAATCTTTGTGTAATGTGTAGTTAAGTGAAAACGTAAGATAAAAAAGCATGTGAATTATGAATGGAATCTATGTAAAAACGTTATTAGGACTGCTGATTAGCTTTTTGCGGTTCAATAAGTAGTTTCAAGTGTTTGGCTTGAATAAATAAGCAGTTTTAAGGGGGTGTTTCGGATCTAGTTAAATATGTTTGTCATTTCAGTTTATGCTGACATAAACACTTGAAATAAGCAGCTCCCTACCTGCATATTACTTGCTCCTGCTTAAAATGTAAGTAGATAAGCAGAAAAAAATAAGCAATCCCAAAGACTCCCTAAAACTGCTGATTAGCTTATTGTGGTTTGATAAGTAGGTTTTGACTTTTGAGTGTTCGGTTAGAAGCAAATCTGCAGTTTTGAATAAGCTATTTGGAAGTTGCTCAAGCAGAAGTGTCCAACTATGAAACAACTGCCTATTAGATTACCATGTTATGTTAAAACATAAACAAATCCAAACACTATCTTATGCATTTCCTTTTGTTACAGTTGATTGTGATGGGCAAAGCTAAACACTCCCTAAATTCTCAGGAACGAGTCGAATATATGCCTAAAAATGGTTAGGATCATTTGAATGTAAAAGCCAAATTGACCTCATTTTGAGGGAGGAAGCATCTTTGTGGTAAATGACATTTCATAGGATTATAAGGACGTAATCAGGGATGTGCGAATTCACCATAACGATCTTTAGAAAGTTTCTCATGATACACGCCTACAAGTTGTAATTGTTAAAAGCTCAAAACTTCATCGATCGAACTTTGCTTGTAAGTTACTATGCTAAACGAGTTTCGTCTGAGTACATGTGAAGAATATAACTCATTATAAGATATTGGGTGCTCCCTGTGAAATAAATGTACATTTTTTTAGAGGAGTATACTCTTTATAAAGATTTCAAATTGAAAATTGTTAGGTTAGTCGTATTTAGCCTCGATGGTCATGTAACTTTATGTTAGGTTTTCTATTGGCATAATACGTCTGTTTGAACCCCAAAACGTTAACTTAATTTAGAGATCAAGCTTTGTTAGGGGTTTGGTCTTTTGCCTCAGCCAACCTTGCTTCTGCGGGCCCTTGTCACTTGGCTTTCTTGGTATGTAGCTGAGTGCTAAGTTAACAAGATTTGTTTGCCAAGAATTTGGAAGATCTGTACAGAAAGAGACTTGAGACTGTTTCTTGAAATGCTTTCTTGCATTGCTACATACAAGGGAACCTCTGCATTAAGAGTAAAAGAATACAAGATACAAGAGCAACCTATAATGTCCCCTAGAGATTGTTGCAGTGTATGTTAGATAATGCTTGCAGTGACTAACTGCACATGAATTAGTCAGATTCGGTAATCCCGTGACATCAGGCATTGAATATCTTCTTGTTAGCCCACCAAATGCATCCTCCAGTGTTTTTGGTAATAGTCAAACATGAGAATGTTTTCGAAATTTAGTCACATGACCGCGATATATCTGAAAATTGCATAGCTGATCAACTTATTTATGCTTGATACACTGATGAGTGATGATCAAGAATTCAAGATTATGTTATTCGCATGTCATGGTTTCTTAAGGAAGCTCGGGGAAGCTGATTGTTGGGTGTTCATAGTGAACGGATACCACAGGGTTTTAGTTTTTTTGATGCTGACATTGGTAGGTTGTCATCCCCTCAGATTAGTTCTTTTGTCTTATAACTAGATACCTCCAACTCATATTAGTTCTTTTGGCTAGATTGATATAGTTGTGTTGTGATAATCAGTAAAAAATCAGTTGTGTTCTTCATTAATTTCAATTGCTCATGTAGCCATGCTGTGGGAACCCCGTCTCTATCCTTCTGCCTTGTTCAAGTTCGAGCTGCATACTCGCTTGCACGAGCACCTATAATTTTTCTTTATAATAAGTTAGGTCTAATGGGCATCTGTTCTCCACTCTAAGAGTGTGATTGCATTATGGTTTCTGTTAAATTAATTATATTCAGGCAAAGGCAGCACTCTTTGTGCCTAGGTTTCCTCCATAATAAATTACCACTGTAAATCTGTAATACATTTTGCTGACCCTAATATTTATAAAAGAATAACTAGAAATATATTATCTATGAACCAAAGGCCCAAAGCAAGAGTTTTGTTTTTAAAATCTTGGATTTTCAAATGCTACTCTGTACTTCATTATACTAGATGACTATGCAGCTTTATACATCACTTAAGTAAACAGCCTACTGCTATTTCAGGCAAAAATTAAGGAAGCTCTACATGTAGAAAGACTTAAGTACTATGAAGTGTCAAGACTCCAGGGACCAAGGGTGAAACCAGTTGAGATAACAGGTGAAGAAAGATTCTACATGAAAAAGATGGCCCAAAAAGGATCCAGTTACGTACCTATTGGGAGAAGAGGTGTGTTTGGAGGTGTTATTCTTAATATGCATATGCATTGCACAAAACACGAGACAATAAAGGTCTTCTGCAAGCCTTGGAAACCTGGTCAAATACAAGAGTATGCTAATGAACTTGCAAGATTAAGTGGTGGAATCCCAATTCAGATAATTGGAGATGACACCATAATTTTTTACCGGGGAAAGGACCGTTGTGCAGCCAGAGGTTATGAGTCCAATTGACACGTTATCCAAGAAAAAGGTCAGTATTCTTCTTAGTCTAAAAAAATATCTATAATAGCGTCTTGCCATCTTTTTAGATCATTTTTGTTGATCTACAAAATTATCGAGTGTGTTTTTTATACTCGTTATTTCACTTGGTTGATATTTAGTTTTTTACTTCAGTCAATGTATATATACAAGAATTTCCTAGTAGTTATTATATATGGAGCTACAAAGATGATTCATATGTATCAAAACAATAAATGATAGTATTTTGGATTTACAAATAAATGTTATACAAAAGTGAATGATGCTGTGCTAGTAGTTACTTTTGCTGAAAGTATTTATTGCACATGTGATTCCTGGGAAAGAAATTATACACCCTCAATTATACGGGGCATGGTGTATACAAAAGACTCAATGGATGGTTATTGAGCCTTGGATCAAGCTACAAACTAATGCCATAGTCTAATATTTTCTTCTATTTAAGCATGTTCTCGATATATATGAGCTTATTGAAGGTACCTTGATATTAAGTTCTTCCCTCTAAGCACATATGGGTGTATTCACTGGCTTAATGAGATGGTGTGTTAGGAACATAAATTGGGAAGCATAAAACAAGATTTTTGCCCTCATCTAATACTCCAAACTTCTGTAACAATTGCCCCCTTCTTCTTTTGGATTATGTTACACGTTAAGGGTGTATGCTTGTGTCTCCAGTAGGTAGATATATTGGGGATTGAGGATATTTCAAACAACTTTGTATTAAGAAAATAGTTACTTCTATACATCTTTTCTCTTTATTTGCTTATTTTAGTAGTTGGTATCCTCGCTCTGTTCAAACTATAACTCGATGGGTACAACACAAAGTTCATAAAAACTGATACTGGAATAGGTCCACTACTAAACCTCAGAGTAAAGGTGATTATGAAGTTAAGAAAACATGCAATAGGCATTTATTAGTCCAAAAATCCAAAATATTTCATCAATTTCATTGTATTATATATGCCCCTCCATTTGAACTTGTCATATCAGCAATATGCACAGCCGTCACTGTGTGATGTACACTTTGCTATAGCATTATAATGCTCGAGAAATATTTTATGTTATATGAGTGAATGTAATTCCCGTTATTGAAATATATCGATGATTCATATTAGGGAAAATTGCCAAGAAAAGTAACATAAAGTACCAAATTTGGCTGTGTGTGGTATCCATTAGTTTATCGCCAATATGTAACACAAGTGCAATTCGTAACAGAAGAGGACTATAAGAATTCAATGATAATTAAAAGGGTGAATTTTTGTAAACTGAGTGATTTAGTTTTCTTGCTGTTAAAAGTAAAATTTTCTGAAATATAATCTGAATGTGACTCTGTTTTTGGTCAGAAGTTAAACTTTGTGTTACCTTTTGCTGAGCGAGAAAGTAGTGGATATCCTACGTTGGCATGGTAATCCCTTGGCATGCTTGGTATTTTCTCATGTCCACTTTGCAGCCCTTACAAAGACCATAGTGTAATAGCCTGCGATACTTCTTGCATGGCAAGAACAGGGTGTCTGTTTGTGTTGGGACCTTGGGAGGTTCTTTGTTTAGACTGATTTCAGTTAAAATGGATGACTTTTGGTAATGGGTAGAAACTGGGTCTAGGTCAGAACAGGTTCTTGTCTGGTCACCTGGTCGGGGTGACTCGTCAATACTTATTTTGTCCTTCTCTTTCGAATTTAGTGAATAAGTAATGTATTATTTATATGATTAGAATACAATAGTATTAAAATAATTACATAAGATCTTAATAATGAGTCTAAAACCCTAGCCCTAAATCGCTCTCCTTCATTTTCATCTGCAAAACACATACACTCATTCACCATTTCCGTTCCATCTTAACCATCGCCCCTTAAAAAAAAAACCATGTCTTTAATCTCTTCATCAAAACCCCATTTCATAAACCCTAATTTCTTCTCAAATCTCGCAAGAATCACAAACACCCATCACAGATTCAACCCATTAAGCCCTTTTTGCACATCAGTAACCCCAAATGAAGAACACCCAGATGCCCAAATACCCATTTCACCAACCGGGTCATCTCAACCTGACCCGACCCGGATCCGACCCACCTGGAACCGGCTTACATTGTTTTTGTATTTTTTTAGTCTCTTGAAGCAATGTCATTTATCATTTGCTTTTACTTCAAAATTTTCTGACTGTTAAATATTTTTTGTGCGGGTTAAGAACTCAAAGCTCCATGTAAAATGTTGATTTTTGTATTGCTTGTGTTATGAATTACAGTGTGAGAAAGTGACGTGGGTATAGTGTCTTGTTTGAGGTTCATACATGTGACCCCTTTAGGTCTGAACCCTGAACTGAATAAACAAAGAGGCAAACATATGAACTATAAAGGATGGCCTGAACTCTGACTGAAAAAAAAAAAAAAAAACAAAAAAAAGAAAACAAAAAAAAAAAACAGGAAAACTATTTAAACGCTATTGTTTGTTTACTTCAGACAGCTTGTAAAAAAAAAGAACGTGCTGCATGAGGCAGAAGCTTATTCGCGCCTTTGATTAATGAGCTAAGCTTGTTAATGTTAGGATGCTCTCCCTTCCTAAAGATGTATTTGGGGATTGCGTTTGTTGGTTTTGTCTTAGCAAGAACTGTTGTTTTTCAAAGACTTGGCCTCACCCAGTTTTCAAAATTGCCTGTCATCTCAGATTGTTGCTTTCCTCAAGCCCCGTTGTGTGTTGTTAAATCCTAAAATGCACATCCCAAAACACTCTCTGAGTACTTCCCAGAACCTCTTTCTGTTGTAGGGTGTTGAACAGGATCAATGTGATACAGTAACGCATAATTCTATTCATTAATCCATTACTAGCGATTTGGAATATTGCCTTATAAAGTCGCTGATTTAAAAATGACAATATAGAGGATTTATAGAGATTGATTTTGATTCATGCATGTTAGCATGCACTATGGTCGAGTATGTATGCTATCCTAAGGGAACATCTGAAATCCTGCTTAAAACGTAACAAAGTAAATTCATGACTAAGAAAGATTGAAAGAAGCAGATTACACACAATTATGACAATGGAAGAAACCATCTTGGATTTCTTATGATAATGTACTATGGTACAAACTAGTAATCCAACATAGTCTGCTATTTCATTTTATTTCATTTTGATGTATGTGTGTGTCTTTATCATGGTGTCTATTTGGCCAATTGAGCAACAAATCTGCTGTTACAGCCCCTCTCTATTTTGGCTTATCTGATGTCTGATTCTGTGCATATGCAAATTGGATCAACTTGATATAACATAACTTTAGTCGACCCTTTGAGTCAACGTCTTAAGGTATATTGTTTTTCTGGTGTTGAAATGGTAAAATCCAATGCTATTTGACCTCGGACATCGACAAGGGCATTTTAGGTATTTTCATGGGAAATTGTATACAACTACACACCCTCCATCACAATTTCAATGTTTTTCTAAGTCGTTTTGTACCGTAGCAAGTGTTCTCTGTAAATATCAATAAGGATGAAAATTATGAATTGAGTTTAAAAAATCTACATCTCTATCAGCCCTATTGGCCATTAATTGTTTTTTGACAGTTGTGGGCTGTGTCAACTACACTCTTTTGTCTCCATCATACTAGTGATTTAAAACAATGGATGTGGCTTTTACACAACCCAACATTTTGAGTCCTAGATTTTTATGAGATCTAATTTATTTTGTCACGGAACATCTAGGAAGTACATATTAAGATGTCTGCGTGATAAAATATCCAAATTCTGATTCGACATTTGTCTTTGGATATCGAAGTATTTGACTTCGAGATGCATTGGGGCGTTCGGCCCCTATTTTGAATTTATGATTCAACATTTGTAAGACATTCGGGGCAAATGAAATGTGAATAAATTGTTGAGGGGTTATGTTTTACATCTTCATCATACCTATATGGATATTGATCACTGTGAAAGTGATATTATGCTTGATACAGCAATTACATATGGATTCTTGTTACAATTTATCGTCATTCCTTCTATTATCTTCATAATGATTGGGCTAATAAAATATTCTTGTTGTAGTCGACCTTCAAGTCGACGGGAGTCTCACTCCACAAGGGGAGACTTTGTTGTCACACTCCCCAAATCGAGGAGACGAAGACGACGTATATGAGCAAGTATAGATGTTGACCATTAGTAAGATGAAGTCCAAGGTTATGGTAGTAACGTTACCCTAATATGATTGTTTTGGGGCAAAAATGGAATGCAACCTTGCAAAAACTTTAACAGGGGTGTGTCTTTCACTTAGATGTACGCGCTTTATCGAGGTATCTCTGTGAAGGACTCCGACACTTTCTTGACCAATCACAAATGTGTAACTCAACATTTTCCTGAAAAGTTTGAGTGCTTTACCACTAGGTCACTTGGTCACGATTGAATAAACATGTGCAACATAATTCTAATGCAGTCTACATTTCAACAGTCTGCCCAAATACAAAATCAACTTATATTTGTAACACTTGCTATAAATAAATGTAAGAACAGGGATTCATAATTCGAACTACTAGAGGATACATTCTGATTTGAAAACCAATACTCGACAAGTTGATCCTCGTTCATTAAAGGAGTAAAGAGTGACTGATGTTGTTATCGAACAAATATTGCATAATTATATAATGTATGGCATATGATTTTTGTATTTTTTTTTCTCTTCAAATGTTTTTGATTTTGCCATATATTTTAAGATCATAACTCTCATACTATGATTAACCATTTATAGATGAAATATGTTTAAGATGAATAATAACATGCATAATTATATAATGTATGGCATATGATTTTTGTATTTTTTTTCTCTTCAAATGTTATCTATTGATTTTGCCATATATTTTATCTTAGTGTAATTTGCAATTTAGCTTAATTTAGTATGCCAATCACGTTATTTTTATTATAAAATGACATTATTCACACACGTCGGTAAGTCACACATATCTAAAACCATATTTTAACCTGCAACTCTCTGATTGATGGTTTAACGGGTAAGATGAGAGCTATTCAACTAAAAAACGAGAAGAAGTGAGTGAAACAGCATGAGTATCTAAACCCAATAGTCCATGTGGTCATTATAAAACATTAAGGCAAGTAAAAATAGTTGACCCGATCGATAAGTTGAGAAAGTCAAATAGATAAAAAATGTTTTGCTAACGACAACTCTAAAAGTTGTGGTTCAAAGGTTATCTATATCTATACTACTTATAATAGAGGAATGACTCTCTCTCCGAAAAATTAAGATGTACAAAAAAAGATGCAAGGTTTACAACACTTTAAAGCAATGAATTTTCATAATTACAACAAGCAAAGCATTGTGTACAACAAAAACAAGCATGAATCGAAATTCAGACCAAAATCTTTAGAATTATACATTAATAGCATTAAAAACACCCCTACACCCAATATTACAATCATTTAAACATAATGTACATGTATGTAAAGCACACCCTAAACTAAAAAAAAAACACTATTTCTATACAATTAATACATAATTTAAAACACTCCATCACTAATATATACAACTACTAAAGTACAATGAAAAATATAATTATGCATAAACCAAACTTATACCTCGCTGTTTGACCGGTTAATAGCGAGGTTAGACCTCGGTTTGTAACGTCACCGGTCCAAAAGCTTTTTTTAGTTCATTTGAAAATGATAAAAGAAAGAACAAAAAGCGTTTTTTTTTTTTTTTTTTTTTTTTTTTTTTTTTTTTTTTTTTTTTTTTTTTT
>LBNU01012827.1:118248-150006 GCA_014162995.1 Artemisia annua | reverse complement strand
TGTGTTTGTGTTGTGAAATTGGGTTAATTTGGTGTGCCTGAATTGTATGTATTTGCAATGTAATTTTGTGTTATTTTGAGGCATTAGTACTGTTTTAGGCCTTAATTTTGCTTGTGCTGTGAAATTGGGGAAATTTGATGTTTAATTACTGTTTTCAACCTTAATGGCTTACTTGTATGTATTTGTATTGTATTGTTGGGGTAATTTAGTGTGTTGGTAATGTTTTATATCTGAGTTTTGTGTGTTTTTTCATTGTACGGTAGCCTTGTTTTGAAGTTTGAATACTGTTTTTTGGTATAAGGTGTATGGCTTTGAGTGTAATTTTGTCTTGATTTGATGTTTAGTACTGTTTTAGATCTTAATTGTGTAATTTGGTGTTTATTTGATATGTTAGTATTGTTTTAGACCTTATTTCTATGTATTTGTATTGTAGTTTGTGTGAAATTGATGTTTAAGTGCTGTTCTGGACATGAAAAGTATGTGTTTGCATTGTGAACTTGTGTTGGTTTGATGTATTAATACTGCTTTAGACTTTAGTTTTATGTGTTTTTTGGGGTAAATTTGATGTGTTAGTATTGTTAGAGACTTTAATTTTATGCATTTTTTGGGGTAATTTTGATTCCTTACGTAAAAAAACCTATGTAACAATGTAAAGTAGGTATTATGTACTTCTATTTGTGTTGTAATTTTTTTTTTATTAAATTATTAGTACTATTATAGAACCAACTTTTATGTGTTTTCGGGTGATTTGTTGTGGTGGTATTGCTCAAGACCTGAATTCTGTGTTTTGGATTGTGAATTTGTGTTAATTTAGTGTTTGAGTGTTGTTCTAGACACGAATTGTATGTATTTGCATTGTGAATTTGATGTTTAAATACTGTTTTAGACCTATTTTAGATTTATATGTATTTGCATTGGAATGTTGTGTTTGTGGTATTAGTACTATTTCAGACATAATTTGGATGTATATTCATGATAAATGTGTAAAAGAAGGTAACCTTTTTATGTATTTGCATCAAAATTTTAGTTGGTGTGTGGCATTAGTACTGTTTTAGACCTAATTTTGATGAATGTGAAATGTGTTAATTTCAGGAATTACTTATTAGTACTGTTTCAGAGCTTATTTTGATTATCTACAATTAGAATTTGTACTGAAGCGAATGTCTATTGCAGGTTATCTATGACAAAGTTAGCGGAAGAAGTAGGGGTTTTGGCTTTGTTACTATGTCATCCGTCGAAGAAGTTGAGGAAGCTGTTAGGAAGTTCAACGGCTATGTAAGTTTCTGTATAGTAGTACCCTCAAACTCAAGTAGCATATAGAAAATTTTGAGCTTTACTAAATGTTGTGTTATACTTGGTACTTGCTATAGTCATAAAGCTTAATTCTTTTTGAAATTTCAGGAGCTTGATGGGAGAGCAATTAGGGTGAACTCGGGCCCACCTCCAAGGAGGGAGGAATCTTCTTTCGGAGGGTCAAGGGAAGGCGGCCGTGGTGGCGGTAGAAGCTTCGACAACACCAACAGAGTGTATGTTGGAAACCTTGCTTGGAGTGTCGATAATCTTGCTCTTGAAACTTTATTCAGAGAGCAAGGAAATGTTGTAGAAGCTAAGGTGGTCTATGATAGGGAGAGTGGTAGATCAAGGGGTTTCGGGTTTGTAACTTACAGTTCTGCTGATGAAGTCAACAGTGCAATCGACTCATTAAACGGCGTTGTAAGTCTTTGTTCCCTTTTCAAGTATATTTTGGCTTGTCCGATTCGATTGTGTACTAAGATGAAAATTGTTGTACAGGATCTTGATGGCCGAAATATCCGTGTTAGTGTTGCTGAAGCTCCACAAAGGCGTCAGTTTTAGTTAATTAAAAGGTGTGGTATGCTTAACTCTTCAACTTATATTTGTTTAATAAAATCCTTTGATATGGTGTTGATTGGTTTTGTGACTTTTGACGCAGGTGGACTATATAACGTTTTGGAGAGGAAATGATGCTTATAGTGAAGCTGCCACTAAGTGATTTTTCTATGTGACGTTAGTATTAGCAGTTCTCTAAGCGTCGTTAAGTTTTGTAATCTATGCTTTCAAACTATATACTGATTTGTAATCAATCAATTTGGTGTATGCAAATTGAATTTGTTCAGATCTTTTGCTGGAAGAATGTTAGTATGTGATTGTGATATTGCTAGTCTGCACCCTTAGTTTCTTCTTAATGTGAAATCTCCCTCTGTCGGATAATGCGCATTTCATCTTTATCGAGTAACAAATTCACATAAACTGAATCATATTATTGTAAAATAGATTGGATACATGTTAAGTTAGTTTTCGAGACTTTTTAAAGAGAGGTAGTGCATCAACTCATCTCGTTACGACTGTTGTTCTAAAGCTTAATGCATGCATCAATTTCTCAATAAAATCTAAAGATCTTGATGTTATTCAACTTACTTTCAGTGCAACATTACAAAATTCCTGCAAGGAGATGTTTTGATGCCTATTTGGCTAAATGCCTGAGACAACAGTTGTTACACGGGGGTCTTGTAATTATGGCTTGCGCAAAAGAGAACATATAGAGAATACAGTTATTGGATTCTGTTATCTGAAGGTTTTCGCTACACATACCTGCACTCACTTTCGATTTCTGTATGAAGTAAGGTTTTTTTTTTTTTTTTTTTTTTTTTTAATCTTCATGACTCCACATACATAGTGAAAAGGTCAAATATTGAAATTAAAAGAAAATATTGTTAACAAGATGTGTCCGATATCTTAAACACCAGCATTATGGTTGATAAAAAACATTGGACTTGAAGATGAAGATGTTGGTTATATGTAGCAAAATGTGCAGAGTTTGCTGCCATACGACGTGACAGAGTATCTGCAAATGAGGTATGCTCGGTTGACAAAATTAGAATATTGGCATTTGTCTTCGGCCAACATTTGTTGGGGATAATGGAGAATGTGAAGATCCCAATGGCCTTTTCTTTGAAATCAAGTTAATTATCTTGATTAGTCTCTTTCATCAAATCCCTTTTTGTTTGTACTTCTCAAAAAGATATGCTAGTTCCATATACATTGCAACACCTGTTTTATGAAGCAAATTGCGAAGTTATGAATCAATTTTATATACAAGATTCGTTTGTGGCGTTAGCCTAATCGGCAAATAGCTTAGTAAAAACAATTTGGTAAAATGTTGCCATTTTCATAGGATTAAGTACTAAATTTCAGAAATGTTTCTGGTCCAAGGAAAAGAATGTCAAATGATTTCTTGGTTTGTATCTAAAATTCATTAAATTCCTTTTCTTGTTCCTTCCTTCATTCCTTGTTTTGTTTTCTATCAAATTTACACATAGTATAGACAAAAATTAAGATCAACTTAACCATTTCTTTATATCAATGTATTTAGTTGAAAGTGAACTTGAAGTTCTGTACTTAATCGGCACAAATTGCCAATTTCAGTAATATGCGGTTGTATCCTCTTTTCATTAGTCTATAAAATGCCCATTTTGGCTTGTTAGATCATCAGCACTTTTCAGCAAAAGATCAGATTAAGTCCAGCACAATGTCTAATTCTAGACGATACATCAGGTCAAAGAATCACATTTCTTATCTGTCTATAATTGTTGTTAGCAATTTTATGTAACTGAGCATTTTATGCAACAGATTTGATGCTGATGTGGAAACCCCGGAACCAGATACTTCATCTCCAAAGACGGGTGATCCAAAACTCGGGAAAAAGCTTTCACGTGTTTTCTCAGAGGATTACAAAAAGACCGATGAAACAATTCTTGACCCGCGAGGCAAGTCCATGAATCAATGGAACCACTTGTTTCTAATCGCAGCTCTTATTTCACTAGCGGTAGACCCTCTTTTTTTCTACTTACCCGTGGTAGGAGAAGACATGTGTTTAAAAGAAGACAAGACCCTCAAAATAACAGTTACTCTCATCCGTACAATTGTTGATATCTTTTATGCGATAAAGATTTATGTTAGGTTCCGTACGGCTTATGTGGCACCTTCTTCCCGTTTGCTTGGAAGGGGTGAATTAATTCTGGACTCTTCTAGTATATCCGAGAGGTATATAAAGGGTGAATTTTGGCTTGACTTTTTAGCCACACTTCCTATTCCACAAGTAATGACATGGTTCCACATTGTTGATAAGTCGGAAATGATGAGTACAAAGACGAGTGTGTTATACTTTATCATGATTCAGTTCTTCCTAAGGCTTTATCTCACGTTTAGACTCGGGTCCCATATATCAAAACAAGCTGGTCTAGTGGCTAATGTCGCATGGGTGGGGGCTGCTTATAATCTAGTACTTTTCATGTTGGCTGCTCATGTATGTTGGTGTTTACAGGATTACACGCTAAATGCATTATTGGAGGGTCTGAGATTGCTTTTTGCTTGCTTATCAAGCTGATAAGTAGTCTAGAGTATTTGGATGAAACTGCTTATATGCTTATTCAACTCTTAAATAAGCATTAAAAAACAGTGTAGCAGCTACTTATTCTTATGAGCATATAAGCACTTTAAGATAAGCAATCCCAAACACTCTTAGCGGTGTTTGCAATTTCTTACTCAAAATGCTTTTCCAGCTCAAAATTAAGCAGATAATCAGCTTACTTTGAAGGGCTTGTTTACTAAAAAATAAACAAATAAGCAGTTTTATCCAAATACTCAAAATTACTTGTCTGCTTAAATAAATAAGCTGATAAACACTAAAGTAAGCAATCCCAGACATCCTCATAGTCTAGTCAACTACATGACTGACAGACTTTTTATTTATTAGGTGATTGGATCGATGTGGTATCTTCTAGCGATCGAGAGGCAAGGGCTATGTTGGGTACAAATATGTGATGTTGAAACGGAATGCAAACACAGATATTTCGATTGTGTTAACGTGAATCTTCCTTTACGAGAAGCATGGTATCCAACGAGCAATGTCACAAGTATATGTGCAGCTACTGATGACTACCAATATGGACTTGTTGAGGATGCGGTTAATTACAAGGTCGCGTCTGCCAATTTCTTAAAAAAGTACTTCTATTGTCTCTGGTGGGGTCTCAGAGGCTTGAGGTAACCTTACAAAACCAAAAATCTTCAACAAAAGAATGCGAAAATGTTTGATTTACTACATATGTCTTCTTTCGAGTATTGCAGTTCGGCAGGCCAAGAACTTCAAGCAAGTCCGTTTCTAGCAGAATCAGTCTTCTGCATACTCATAGGGATTACCGGATTAATACTCTTCGCTTTGCTCATTGGCAATATGCAAGTAAGCAGAGTTTTGTTTTTTGTGGCAATTCATGGTCTTAAAATGTTATCACTGTTTTGAGTTACATTTTTTTTCCTTGTAAAACAGCAATATCTCGACTCAAGAACTAAGCGGCTAGAAGAGTACAGGGTAAAACGGATGGATACCGAGCAATGGATGCACCATAGGCATCTGCCACATGAACTGAGGGAGCGTGTACGAAAACATGATCTTTACAAATGGATTACGACTCGAGGGGTTGATGAAGAAGAAATCCTTAAAGCCCTTCCTCAAGATATTCGCAGAGATATCAAACGTTATGTTTGTGCCGAGCTCGTTAGAAGGGTAAGTTTTTTATTTTTATTTTTGTGTACATTATATGTATTACTTTAAACAGCTTGGGCTTAACACAATTATGTAAATTGGAACAGGTTCCGTTATTTGATCAAATGGATGAGCGTACGATTGACGCAATATGCGAAAGGCTAAAACCCGTGATTTCAACAGGCGGAACTTGCCTTGTACGAGAAGGTGACCCTACTAACGAGATGCTTTTTATAATGCGAGGTCATTTAGATTCCTACACTACAGGAGGGGGCCGTTCTGGATTTTTTAACCAATGTGAGATTGGCCCTGGTGATTTTTGTGGTGAGGAATTGCTGACGTGGGCACTGGACCCACGTCCAAGTGTCATAATTCCATCATCCACACGTACTGTCACTTCTATTTCTGAGGTGGAAGCTTTCGCTCTCACCTCAAAAGACTTAAAATTTGTAGCTACACAGTTTCGTAAGCTGCATAGCAAGAAGTTACGACACACTTTTAGGGTGCACTCGCATCAATGGAGAACGTGGGCTGCGTGCTTCATACAAGCAGCTTGGAAAAGGTACAAAAGGCGTAAAGAGGCTTCATTGCTCAAGGCTAAAGAAACTTCTAGCATTCATAACATTAGCAAAAGGATGAATAGATCAAATCGAAAGGAAACTGGTTTATCGATGTTGGCTACAAGTTTAAGAAGAGAACGAGGATTTGACATTGATGATATCATTCGTAGTCCGGTTCCTAAGCCGAAAGACCCTGAATTTCTGGATGANTGAGCATATAAGCACTTTAAGATAAGCAATCCCAAACACTCTTAGCGGTGTTTGCAATTTCTTACTCAAAATGCTTTTCCAGCTCAAAATTAAGCAGATAATCAGCTTACTTTGAAGGGCTTGTTTACTAAAAAATAAACAAATAAGCAGTTTTATCCAAATACTCAAAATTACTTGTCTGCTTAAATAAATAAGCTGATAAACACTAAAGTAAGCAATCCCAGACATCCTCATAGTCTAGTCAACTACATGACTGACAGACTTTTTATTTATTAGGTGATTGGATCGATGTGGTATCTTCTAGCGATCGAGAGGCAAGGGCTATGTTGGGTACAAATATGTGATGATGAAACGGAATGCAAACACAGATATTTCGATTGTGTTAACGTGAATCTTCCTTTACGAGAAGCATGGTATCCAACGAGCAATGTCACAAGTATATGTGCAGCTACTGATGACTACCAATATGGACTTGTTGAGGATGCGGTTAATTACAAGGTCGCGTCTGCCAATTTCTTAAAAAAGTACTTCTATTGTCTCTGGTGGGGTCTCAGAGGCTTGAGGTAACCTTACAAAACCAAAAATCTTCAACAAAAGAATGCGAAAATGTTTGATTTACTACATATGTCTTCTTTCGAGTATTGCAGTTCGGCAGGCCAAGAACTTCAAGCAAGTCCGTTTCTAGCAGAATCAGTCTTCTGCATACTCATAGGGATTACCGGATTAATACTCTTCGCTTTGCTCATTGGCAATATGCAAGTAAGCAGAGTTTTGTTTTTTGTGGCAATTCATGGTCTTAAAATGTTATCACTGTTTTGAGTTACATTTTTTTTCCTTGTAAAACAGCAATATCTCGACTCAAGAACTAAGCGGCTAGAAGAGTACAGGGTAAAACGGATGGATACCGAGCAATGGATGCACCATAGGCATCTGCCACATGAACTGAGGGAGCGTGTACGAAAACATGATCTTTACAAATGGATTACGACTCGAGGGGTTGATGAAGAAGAAATCCTTAAAGCCCTTCCTCAAGATATTCGCAGAGATATCAAACGTTATGTTTGTGCCGAGCTCGTTAGAAGGGTAAGTTTTTTATTTTTATTTTTGTGTACATTATATGTATTACTTTAAACAGCTTGGGCTTAACACAATTATGTAAATTGGAACAGGTTCCGTTATTTGATCAAATGGATGAGCGTACGATTGACGCAATATGTGAAAGGCTAAAACCCGTGATTTCAACAGGCGGAACTTGCCTTGTACGAGAAGGTGACCCTACTAACGAGATGCTTTTTATAATGCGAGGTCATTTAGATTCCTACACTACAGGAGGGGGCCGTTCTGGATTTTTTAACCAATGTGAGATTGGCCCTGGTGATTTTTGTGGTGAGGAATTGCTGACGTGGGCACTGGACCCACGTCCAAGTGTCATAATTCCATCATCCACACGTACTGTCACTTCTATTTCTGAGGTGGAAGCTTTTGCTCTCACCTCAAAAGACTTAAAATTTGTAGCTACACAGTTTCGTAAGCTGCATAGCAAGAAGTTACGACACACTTTTAGGGTGCACTCGCATCAATGGAGAACGTGGGCTGCGTGCTTCATACAAGCAGCTTGGAAAAGGTACAAAAGGCGTAAAGAGGCTTCATTGCTCAAGGCTAAAGAAACTTCTAGCACTCATAACATTAGCAAAAGGATGAATAGATCAAATCGAAAGGAAACTGGTGTATCGATGTTGGCTACAAGTTTAAGAAGAGAACGAGGATTTGACATTGATGATATCATTCGTAGTCCGGTTCCTAAGCCGAAAGACCCTGAATTTCTGGATGACAGTAGTCCTTGAAAGTGAACGGTTAATTTTTCAAACTTTGGTTAAATAATGTACTTAATGATGTTTTTACACCCTGTGATTTCAAACATTTTAGCATTTCACTGTTTGTAGCAAGATTAATGAAGAATACACCAGTGTGTGTGTGTATTACAACATATGTGGGCTATGTGTAGTAAATGATATATGAAACATGGCCCAAATATGTAGCAGACATGTTTTAACTAAATTATATGGTTCCATAAATGTTAGTTGCTCAGTTTAATCAACACACAGTAATAGGTTTAACCAACAAAACAACAATCCAACCAAAAGCTGTCAAACTCACATCTTTGTCCTTATGATAAGAGTTATTCCTAAAATATTAGTATTACACTACAGCTAATAAATCTACTGAAATGAAACAACATAACATTTGAGGACATTTGGTCATTTCTAAAATATTTGTTTACAACCCACACATATAGGCCATCCAATAGGGCATATATGCCATGGATGTTAATATGGCCCCATTGCGAGTTTTAGTTTCATTTTACTTTTTATTGTTATTTGGATTATATTGTTGTTGTAACTTGCAAGGGTATTTAGGCTAAAGAATGACACATGGGCCTTTGGTGGTTGAAAGGTCCATTTGATGCCATTCTTGTGTCTTGGAATTTAAGTGTGAGTTTTTGAAAAATACTAACTCAGAGGTGCAAATTTTCCGGTTTTAACCGGTTTTCAAAAAACCGGTTTTTCTAAAAACCAGTTTCGGTTCGGTTTGGTTTTTTCGGAGTCGGTTTTTTTCGGTTATAAATGTCCGGAATCGGTTTTGTTCGGTTATAAATTTTCGGAATCGGTTTTTTTACCGGTTCGGTTTTTTCGGTTATAAATGTTCGGATTCGGATTTTTTTCGGTTATTTCCGGGTTTGTTTTTTTCGAAATTTTACTTCGAACGTTTTTTTTTTCTCGGTTATAACTTGTTAATTATCAAACATATAATTAAACAATATACTCATAACTTTTATTTAAACAATACAATTATACAATCATAATTTTTATTTAAACAATACAATTATACAACTAAAAAAATACAATCATAACTTTTATTTAAACAATACAATCATAAAAACATATTAATACTAATACATTTTGCGAGCTTCGGCATGNATTGGGCATATATGCCATGGATGTTAATATGGCCCCATTGCTAGTTTTAGTTTCATTTTACTTTTTATTGTTATTTGGATTATATTGTTGTTGTAACTTGCAAGGGTATTTAGGCTAAAGAATGACACATGGGCCTTTGGTGGTTAAAAGGTCCATTTGATGCCATTCATGTGTCTTGGAATTTAAGTGTGAGTTTTTGAAAAATACTAACTCAACAAAAACTTGCAAAACCATGATGACACTTCATTTCATTTCATTTCTGTTGATGAAAATATCGTTTATGTTTTCTTCTTGTACTTGATTAGGAAACAGGGTTAACACATGTCTATACTAAAGCCTTTTTTAGCTCTTTAAGAGGTTACTAATATGAATGCTTTTTTTGACTTGCGTTTCCTTGTTGTAAACATATGATATGATGTTGTTTTGTTAATGCCATATTAAGCAATTCTAAAGTTGTCTTCTACAAATATTTTTTTCCGCCTTGCCTCACACCTTGTTATTAAGGTTACAACATGATTAACCTATATGCTTATATACAAGATAATCCAATCAATGAAGAACTCAAGACACCGAGAAACAAAAATGTGAACCAATAAACTGATACCAATTATCAATCACAAATGCATCAACACAAACAAGTTGTGACGCAATATCATAGGTTGTTACAACTGCGGTAGCTAGAAAGAATGATGGCGTAAAATTTATTAGTCATAATCAGTTGAGTAAAATGAAGACTAAATGAACTCATTTAATAAAGGTTTGGCTTAGATTCCTATCATAATTGAGATTAACAAGAGATTTATCTACTACGCTTTGGACCAAAATTTATCCAACCAAACCTGTTGTATAAGGTAGATTTTATGGTTCAATTTAGGACCACGGATCTCATTAGGGGTCTTTTGGACTTTATCTTCTTTGATCTTACACGTTTCGTGATTGACTTAATAATGTAATTACTCTAAGGACACATTGAAATAGACAAACAAATCACTGACTTTGAGGATCTGTTAACATACATTTTCTTAGGGTGGCGCTCATCATAAAATAACCAAACCCAACGCCCATTACCAGTTAGCATCCCTGACCAGACACTTGTATGCATAGTAGAGGGCTTAATGAAATCATCATGATTATTGGTACTCAAATAATTATCAGAAAGGTATTAGTAGTAACTAATCATTGCAATTAACATTTTGAAACATGAAAATGGTACAAGGAGAAGGAGATGAAAAGCAAGCATTGACGGTAAGCCAAGTAAATTAACTCTAAACATGACACAATCATACAAAATCTACATAAACATGTTTCTAGCAACCATTTTATAATTTATGTTTTTGGCATAAGGTTACAAGTGCTCTAACGTTTTTGGCCAACATAACATAAGATTAAATGAAGATTTATGCTTTACATGAAGATTTATGCTTTCATGTCTCATATGCAGAAGAAAAAGCTACGCTTTCGTGACTATTTTACCTTGTTAGTAATAACATTTGAAGTTAAAAAGCACACGCATGCAAATAAGGTAATCAATTCATGTAGATACTAAAGCCACAAGTGAGCATTTTGGTGTTTGAAGAAGCAATCTATAATGCTTCAATCCACCAATGTATGTTGGAAAGTCTTTGGTTTGACATGACCATTAAAATTATCCATGGGATATCTTAGTCTATTGCTCTTAGCGCGACAAAAAGAAAAGCGGAAACATAAAACACCCAAAGAAGAGATCAAAGAAAAACCAAAAAGTTGGAATCATATTATGGTAAATATAGAAAGAAGTTACAAAGAAGAACGTATACATGAGGTCCCTTAGAAGATTGTGAATTTGACAAGCATCATAGTTTAATCAGCTGGTAAAGTGGTTAACTAATATGTAATTAGCATGATAATCTTGGGATGGTTAGGGCTATGGTGTCATCAAGTCTCAGAATACATCAACGTCGATGGGTGAACATTTTAGGATTGCCAGGAATATCGGCTAGATTGCGTATTTTAGAGCCAAAAAGACTAGACTTTCCCGAGTACCCTGAACAGAAATCCTTCTCGGTTTCTGTTGACCTTTTTATGTGGTTAACATGCATGATCATTTTGACAAGATCTTTTGGGCCTTGGTAGTGTGGGGCTTTTGTGCCTTAACATGTTGGCCCGGCGCCCCGGTCAGGTACTGTCTTATAAATTCGAATTATGTCAAAATCAAAATTGGAAGAATAGAAACACCGTTCTAAAAATCTTTTATATAATAAAGGAATTATATCATTTCGGAGTTTTTTTTAATAAAACAATCTTAGTGGAAAAAAATTTGGACCAAAAGGAAAGCTCGATTTTGACATATGGTCGAAATCGAGCAACATGATTGGCAAATAAAAAGTCAAAATTGAATTGATTTTGGTCAAACTTTAATAAATTTGGTGAAGAATTTAATTGAGGAAAAAAATACATAAAAATATATGTGTCAAATTTATGAAAATAAAAACTTAAAAAAAAGAAAAGGTAATTAATAAAACATTAGTGGTTGAATTTTAAATATATTATATGGAGTTAAGTGTAAAATTATAAATCTCTATGTTTTTTTATAACTTTAGATAATAAACAAATAACCCCTTACACTTTATACCCTCTACACTTTATAATATAAACTTTGTTTACAATTATATGAGTATTAGTATTAGTTTGAGACTTCAATCCATTAAATTTATAAAAGTTTATAAATGTACGAATTAGTTTTATTATAAGTTAAATACTTTAAACATAAATATTAGTTTTAAACTTTCATCTATTAAAACATCTTTTTACTGTGTACGTTAAATATAAATAAGAACTAATGTTATCCTATTTAAAAGTTTAATCTATACGTACACGAGTTTGAATATTAAATACAGTCAAATATTATTAACGGTAATATAAATATCAAATGGTAAGTACGAGTTACTGTGATATGAAAATAAATATACGCGATTGTACTTATAACGACTCATGTAATTATTATTTAAAGTTTATATACGGATATCCGAAAAAACATTTAAAAAAACTTTACAAAGTATATTTTAACTTCATCAATGCTCATTATGTGCTACTAAACTCGAACATTTTGTACAGCATGATATCAATAGTTAAAGTTAAACAACAACATCAACCTCAACATTAACATCTATGTCAGCTAAACAAAGTTAAATCTTTCATTCAAAAAAAAAAATTTACAAAATATTAATTGATATTAATATATAATGAAAAATTCATGCATACTTATTAGTTGTACTTATATCACAATTTTCACGGGTAAATTCTTATATATCCAAATAGTAAATAAAATTTTTAAAATAAATTTGATTTATATGTAAACCCATGTGCAAAGAACCTTTGACCCAATAACATTATAAGGAGACACGCTCAAGAATCCAATACAAGGTCAATGCCACGGTTATATTTACAATTTCTACTAACTATTTTTCTTACTTTCACACATGTTGATGCTCTAACTTTTTAAAATATACATAAGATTTTTTGTTTTTAAACGATAATACTATATAATTAAATTTTTCTGAAAAAACCTCGTGCGTGCACGGGTATTATAACTAGTTAGTTATATTATAAATTTATTTTAAACAAGTTTACTAACTCTAATTTTCAAGAGGAAAAATCGCAAAAGTGGACAACTAAATTATGTTGTAATAGGCTCAAAGCAATGAACGTCGGGTTTTATTTATACCCGACTACTATAAATGTTTCATGGTTGCAACAACAACTTAACAAGTTCCGCAAACGACACATTTTCAGCTATCTCCTTATTAACACAAAAGACGATATCCTTCTTGCCCGTAGAGGTAACATGATCCCATATTAGCAAACCACGTAAAATTCTTATGTTCTCGAGTGTGATTACGCGCATATACATCCAAACCTACATATGCAGATGTTCCTAAAACCAGTCTCTCTACTCTCGGGTAGGGGTATGGTTTGCTACATTTTACCACACCTTGCCCCGATACAATTGGATATTGTCATTGCAGTTGGTGTAACAAAATCGATGCATGTATTTAAACATTAATACGTAAACATTTTGATTATATAGATTTTTTTTTAGAAAGGCAACAATATATATAAGAACCCAAAAAAAAGAAAAGACAAAACAATACAAGGCATCTCTCATCAATTAAATATTTGATTACATTTAACCATAGACACGTATCATACATTTTAGACAAAAATACACCGTTGGTCCCTAAACTTGCCAAAAAGCATCGCCTGGGCTCGAAAGTTGAGAAAATCATCGCCGTGAGCCCAAACCTTAGGTTTTTTAGGCCGAATGCGTCCCTTGACCCGTTTTGTCTCGGTCAAAGTCTGTTTTGAGTTATATTACCAAGGGTATAATAGACAACTCACATTTATACTATACAATAGTTAAATGAACTAACACAGTAGTGAACGTTAGGGACCAACTGTGAATTTGACTATGCAACTTGAGCGTATCTTCCCTGATACGCTATTTATTTTTGCGCGCGAACCAATAAACCCACCCACTAAACCCATATACACACCATAATAATACAAACCCTTATCTAGACCATCACCTGAAAATCAAAAACCAAATCCAAACCCTCATTTCCAGAACTCAAATTCCAACATGTCGTTTTGAGCTAATGTTATCACTAATATGTCAGATTATATCAGCGACATGCCAGATAACGTGATCACTAATATTATGAATCGTTTGTCAATAAAAGAAGCGGTGAAGACCGATAGTTTAGCGAGAAACTGGAGGTTTAAGTGGACTTTGCTCACCGATGTCATAGTTGATGAGGATTTCTTTATTAATTAATAAATAAGTTTGATGGGAGACATGTAAGGGTGTTCATCGGGCGAAAACTGGACCGGACCGAGACCGAATCCGGCAAAAAACCTAGACCGAGACCGGACCGAATGTGGTCGGTCCGGTCCAGTCTCGGTCCGATCTCTGTCCAAATAGGCTAAATGTCCGGTTTTTAAGCCGGATCCGACCGGATCGAGCCGGACCGAGACCGAAATCATGAAAAACCCTAGACCGAGACCGGACCGAATGTGGTCGGTCCGATCTCGGTCCGGTCCGGTCGGTTTTGTCGGTCGGTCCGGTCCATCCGGTCCGTTTGCTNGTTTGATGGGAGACATGTAAGGGTGTTCATCGGGCGAAAACCGGACCGGACCGAGACCGAATCCGGCAAAAAACCTAGACCGAGACCGGACCGAATGTGGTCGGTCCGGTCCAGTCTCGGTCCGATCTCTGTCCAAATAGGCTAAATGTCCGGTTTTTAAGCCGGATCCGACCGGATCGAGCCGGACCGAGACCGAAATCATGAAAAACCCTAGACCGAGACCGGACCGAATGTGGTCGGTCCGATCTCGGTCCGGTCCGGTCGGTTTTGTCGGTCGGTCCGGTCCATCCGGTCCGTTTGCTTACCCCTAGAGGCATGTAACTATGCTGTTACTTCAGCTGAAAGGTCCCATAAGAAGGTTTGTCTTCTCTAAAGAGCCCAAAACGCTGTGTGGACAAGAAGGCTTGAATTATGAAATTCAGGATTAGCTTTTGTTTTTGGCTCTGTAAGGAATTGATGAGCTTACAAATAGAAACTGGTATGGTGAATCACTTACGTTGCCAACCCAACTTTACTCTCGTATGAAATTGAAACATCTGTAACTTCATTATTGTACTTTTCCTACATTGTTATTTTTTAGTAGTTTTCCAAATCTATTGAGCTTAGAATTGTGTTCTGTCAATTTTTAAAGCGGTACATTTTGGGAGTTTATTGCTGGTTGTCGCTTACTTGAGTCTCTTAAAATGAATCGTTGTACTACAAACGAGATGAGACTATTGGATATTGCAAAACTTAGGAATATGAAGAAGTTATATTTGTCATTCGGTGTTTGGAACCATGCAACGACAATCACAACTTCCAATATCTTTCACCTGACAAGTCTTGCAAAACTTGAGACCCTTACATTGGATTTTCAGGACTGCAAGGTAAGACCAATTTGAGTTTTACACTTCAAATTACAGAATGTTAAAGTAATCTCTAACACTTATGAAATGTAATCTTTAAAACTTACGAAAAGTCGACCTTTTGTAGTTGTTGGCAGAAGATAACTCATGGATGAATGTCCCTGTGGCCTTTGTATCCCTTAAGACTCTTGAGCTATCCAGAGTCGATTTTGGGAATAATGTAATGGTATCATTCTTCATTCAAATGATTCGTGGATCTCCAAATTTGCAAATGCTAGAAACTAGAGTAAGTGGAATGCATATGTATCAAAGAAATCATCTTAAATTTCCATGATTATGCATCTCAATACTCTCTCATTTCGTAGGCTTCATAAATGCTTAGTGTTCTACCTTTGGAAACTTATTCATTAGATTCAGACAGCAACACAATGAGGCCGGGGTAGCTTGAGAGTGTGGTGTTTCGATCTTTTCCAAGATCAGAGAATGAATTAACTATAATAAAGTTCATACTTGTGTGTTCCCCCTTTCTGAAGAAAATTTATATTCGGGACAGCGATTTGAGTGATGATGAGTCTGAAAATATTAAGATGAATTGGGAGTTGGCTAGGAAGCTGTTGAAACTCCACCGAGCTTCCCCAACGACCGGAGTAGACTTCTTTCAGTGGTTCTAGTTTATGTATGGGTTGAATACCCTATGACAATTAATTTTGTATAAAGTATTTTGCTATTTAGTTGTTGGTTGCAGTGTTGCAAAAATCGGCCGAATCGGCCGATTAATCGGCGATTAATCGCTAATCGGCCTTGGACCTTGGAGAGATTTACAAGGTAATCGGCCGATTAATCGGCCGAGTCAAGAAAATCGGCCGATTAATCGGTTAAAAATCGCTAATCGGCCATGGACCGCCTCAGTACCGATTCACGATTTTTGCAACATTGGTTGGTTGTGCATATGTTGGTGCTGCGAATGTTTAATTTAGGTTCTGCATATGTTGGTTGCCAAATTGTGGTAAATGGGAGTTTTGACTGCATTGGAAAAGGCTGTGTTTGACTCATGGATTTGCAAGTTTGACTTTAGAAAGTCAAACTTGCAAATGGTAAATGTTATTTAGCATTTACAGTTTGACTTACTAAAGTCAAACTTGCAAATCCATGATTAAAAATCCCATTTAGCATTTGCACTTTGACTTTCTAATGTCAAACTTGCAAAACCATGAGTCAAAACTCCCATTTAGCATTTGCAATTTGACTTTCTAAAGTCAAACTTGCAAATGCTAAATGGGAGTCAAATGTGANAAACTCTTGAGCTATCCAGAGTTGATTTTGGGAATAATGTAATGGTATCATTCTTCATTCAAATGATTCGTGGATCTCCAAATTTTCAAATGCTAGAAACTAGAGTAAGTGGAATGCATATGTATCAAAGAAATCATCTTAAATTGCCATGATTATGCATCTCAATACTCTCTCATTTCGCAGGCTTCATACATGCTTAGTGTTCTACCTTTGGAAACTTATTCATTAGATTCAGACAGCAACACAATGAGGCCGGGGTAGCTTGAGAGTGTGGTGTTTCGATCTTTTTCAAGATCAGAGAATGAATTAACTATAATAAAGTTCATACTTGTATGTTCCCCCTTTCCGAAGAAAATTTATATTCGGGACAGCGATTTGAGTGATGATGAGTCTGAAAATATTAAGATGAATTGGGAGTTGGCTAGGAAGCTGTTGAAACTCCACCGAGCTTCCCCGACGACCGGAGTAGACTTCTTTCAGTAGTTCTAGTTTATGTATGGGTTGAATACCCTATGACAATTAATTTTGTATAAAGTATTTTGCTATTTAGTTGTTGGTTGTGCATATGTTGGTGCTGCGAATGTTTAATTTAGGTTCTGCATATGTTGGTTGCCAAATTGTGGTAAATGGGAGTTTTGACTGCATTGGAAAAGGCTGTGTTTGACTCATGGATTTGCAAGTTTGACTTTAGTAAGTCAAACTGTAAATGCTAAAAAGTTTGACTTTAGAAAGTCAAACTTGCAAATGGTAAATGTTATTTAGCATTTACAGTTTGACTTACTAAAGTCAAACTTGCAAATCCATTATTAAAAATCCCATTTAGCATTTGCACTTTGACTTTCTAATGTCAAACTTGCAAAACCATGAGTCAAAACTCCCATTTAGCATTTGCAATTTGACTTTCTAAAGTCAAACTTGCAAATGCTAAATGGGAGTCAAATGTGATACAAAAAAATTACGCAATATTTATTAGTGGTGTTTGGATATGATTTGCAAGACGCAACAAGACTCAACCAAACTCCTACAAAAATCAAGAACAAAAATTTGCAAAAGACAATATAACCAACCAAACTGCTACCATTTAAAGTGTTAAACTACATCCATTTAAACTACAGCACCATCAAATGTTTCATCATTCTAAAAGATTACCAGTTATAGTATCATCATTAATTATAATCATCAAAAGTTAACAACTAATACTACCATCTTAAACTTCTAAATACCATATTACCTACCACATAAGCTGTTATTGAAGATCCTACACCATGTTCCTCTTGCCCTTCCTTTGGCTGCATTCAGGTGCTCCAAAACCTTTATGTTTTTTAGTCCCAAATGTCTTGTTAACAATGGCAGTCCAAGTTTTCTTAGCTGCCAACCCTAACATTATATCCTGCTTAAATTTGAGCTCATGAGGCTTATCAACTGGGACAGGATCAACTTGCTGAGCATCAGAACTGGAATCACTAATTAGATATTCAGAGCTTGAAGAATCTGGTTGTGGATAATACCAAGCAAGCAATTGAGGTAGGATTCCTGTACCATCAATGCTTGAATAAAAGGAAATGGTTATGACATCTGTAAATAACAAATGATAGATCAGTTTGATTGATGAAAATGTTAATATACAACTAAAGAAAAAGCTTTTCAAAGTATACAAAACACTTAACTAGGCATTGAAACTACATTCTAGGGACATTTCATCAAACATATAAGAATCATAATACACCAAAAGCAAAGCATGGAAAAAAAATACATAGCATACAATACACATAACATAACGACCATTATAAACCCCAAAACAACCCCATTTAACAGAGAATCACTAACCCAAAACAATAACATTTATAGATAAAAAAAAAGTTGTTAATGATAAATTAAACCAGCGATTGATAGATCAAAACATAAATAAAAATACCTTTTTTGTTATTTAGCTTCATTGTGTGTGTGTGTGTGTGTTTGGCAGGGTTTTAGGTTTTGAGTAATTAATGTGTGTTTTTCTGTTTGATCGGGGTGGGTAAGGATTTAATGGGGTGGGATTAATTATAGAAAAAATACACCGTTGGTCCCTAAAGTTGTCAATTCAAGGTACAAAATGCGAACACACAACTTATTAATGGGCGGGAATTTTAAGTATGACAACGGTAACCTAGACAAATTTAGGGACCAAATCTGGAGAAAAAAAATTACTAGACCCCTTGACCGTCTCTTCCCTGAGACGCTATTTACTTTTGCGCGCAAGCCAATAAACCCATCCACAACCTTTGCCTCACACATTTTCCAATGGAAGATTTTCCAATATTGAATGAAATAATGGAGGTCGCTGGTTCATCCCGCTTACATGATCGTATGGGATTGTGGTTTGGGCAAGAGGCTGTAGAAGAAGGGTTTTTTGCAAAGCTAATTCGTGCTGGCATTGATTATCTCAAGAGGATGATCATCAAGTGTAGGGAGCTAATTCTGGAGAACGAAGCTTTAGGACCACGTGGTGCAGCACTTGACAGTTTGGGTGCGCTAAGGGAAACCCAGTCCAGGCACACCGATCTACTTGCTCAAATGATAAAGATTTTTGGTGAAACTGATGATAGTATTCGTAAGCAAGAAGGTTATGTTGCGAAAATGGCTGAAATAATTAGTGAATTTTGGGTATTTGATGGGGGTAGGTAAATGGGGTCTTTTGGTTGCTTGTTTTGGATTATTAGGTTGTTAACAGGGGTAACGAAATGGATCTTTTGTTTGGTTGTTGATGATGGTTTGATCTAATTCTTGATTTTCTTGTAATCTACTATAATTATGATGAAATATAAATCGAATTTTTAGCATTTAACCTCTTCTTGTATTGTGCTATTGGGTGTATTGTTTGTATCAGCAAAAGCAAACACCCTTTCTATCAGCAAAACCAAAAAATGGTTATAATGTTATATGTGTTCAAAATGAAAAGGCTTTAGCATTAAATCTTATTGAATTAACAATGGCGTATTGTTTAAGAAAAAAATGGTATGGTGTTAGTGTTGACAGTGGGACTGAACAACCCAAATGCCACAAATTGTAACATCTTGTTTTTTGACTTCACTAAGTCAAACAAACTTAGCAAATGCCACAAATTGTATCTTCTTGATTTTTGACTTCCCTAAGTCAAACAAATTTAGCAAATGCCACAAATTGTAACTTTTTGATTTTTGACTTCCCTAACTCAAACCAATTTAGCAAATGACAGAAATTGTAACTTCTTGATTTTTTACTTTCCTAAGTCAAACTATTTAGCAATGAACAACCAAACACTATCAATTACAATAACAACCCAATTTTATATTCACGGTATGCCAATATTAAAAGCAAGAGCTTTTATTGATCGATTTCACTTAAAATATGTTTGACTTCCAGTCAAACGCTATCACTTAAAATATGTTTGACTTCCCTAAGTCAAACATATTTACTATGCACAACTAAACACTATCAGTTAAAATAACAACCCAAATTTTTATTGCTCGATTTCATTTTGATGACCATTACAAACTTCCCTAACATCTAAACATACACTTAGCTAGACCCACAACTTTTCCTATCATCCTTTCCCTTCATTTTCTTCCTTTCCTTTAGATATTTAAACATAGCTTCAAGATTTTTAATCCTTGTTTCCAAATCACAAACCTTTGATAACCTGATGTCGGCAGCCTCTTCCTTTTCTTTCTTAACACCCAAACGCTCTTCATTGGAGCAATCTTCTTTCCTCAACCTACTGTACAAAGTCTTCCCCTTATCGTTTTGTGCCATTGTTAGTGATTTGGGTTGGATGTGTGTTGCTGGTAATTAGGGTTCAATGTGTGTTGCTGGTAATTAGTTTATTGTGTGTTGCTTGTAATAATAGGGTAATGGGTTGGGTTACGTTTAACTACGGTATAGTATAAATGTGAGTTGTCTATTATACCCTCGTTAATATAACTAAAAAACAGACGTTGACCGAGACAAAACGGGTCAAGGGACGCATTCGGCTTCAAAAACCCAAGGTTTGGACTCACGACGACGATTTTCTCAACTTTCGGGCCAGGTGATGCTTTTTGGCAAGTTTAGGGACCAACGGTGTATTTTTGTCTACATTTTAGGATGTCGAATATTGAGGACATTTGGTCATTTCTAAAATATTTGTTTACAACCCACACATGTAGGCCATCCAATAGGGCATATTTAATTTGCCATTGATGGTAATATGGCCCCATTGCTAGTTTTAGTTTCATTTTACTTTTTATTGTTGTTTGGATTATATTGTTGTTGTAACTTGAAAGGGTATTTAGGCTGAAGAATGACACATGGGGTTAGGAATAATATAATCGTAATACAAATTGTTTTGTATATAATCGTAAGATTACAACAACAGATTGAGGCCTGCGATTAGCAGTGTCCTTAAACAGAAATTCGTCCTATCTAGTACGAACTGTTTAGAGGATACAACAATCAATTCAAGTATGAAACTTGAATCTAGCGAATCGGTTATGTTATGATGATGGAAATAGATGATGTTTGTGTGTTTTTGATGAATCCAAAGTGAGAAATTCGTCCTCTATATATAGGCACATGGTGACCCTTCAAAACAGTCACAATACCCCTTCAAATGGCCTTAGAGACACTTCTTTTCGTAATAGTCACAATGGTTCAGAATTAGTGACGCTTTAGCGACGACCCAGCGACAGAATAATCGTCGCTAACTGCCACCGGTTCAAACAGTCGCGATGGTTCGCCCTTTGATGCCTTTTCAATAGATCTAACCGTAACCATTGCAATTAGACGCGTCTTTACCATGATGACGGTCAATTAGAGACGGTTTAGTGACGATTTAGTGACAGAAAAACTGTCGCTAATCTCCAATTCGTGGCAATCACTAGAAACAACAAAAACATAATAAGTAATGTTCCAACACATGGGCCTTTGGTGGTTGAAAGGTCCATTTGATGCCATTCATGTGTCTTGGAATTTAAGTGTGAGGTTTTGAAGAACACTAACTCAACAAAAATCTGCAAAAACATGATGACACTTCATTTCATTTCATTTCTGTTGATGAAAATATCGTTTATGTTTTCTTCTTGTACTTGATTAGGAAACAGGGTTAACACATGTTTATACTAAAGGCTTTTTTAGCTCTTCAAAAATTTACTAATATGAATGCTCTTTTTTAACTTCGTTTCCCGTCTTGTAAACATATGATAAGATGTTGTTTTGTTAATGCCATATTAAGCTATTCTAAATTTGTCTTCTACAAATTATTATTTTTTTCCGCATAGCCTCACACCTTATTATTAAAGTTACAACATGATTAACCTATATGCTTATACAAGATAATCCAATCCATGAAGAACTCAAGACACCGAGAAACAAAAATGTGAACCAATACACTGATACCAATTATCAATCACAAATGCATCAACGCAAACAAGTTGTGACGCAATATCATAGGTTGTTACAACTGCGGTAGCTAGAAAGAATGATGGCATAAAGTTTATTAGTCATAATCAGTTGAGTAAAATGAAGACTAAATGAACTCATTTAATGAAGGTTTGGCTTAGATTTCTATCATAATTGAGATTAACAAGAGATTTATCTACTAGCTAGGCTTTGGACCAAAATTTATCCAACCAAACCTGTTGTATAAGGTAGATTTTATGGTTCAATTTAGGACCACGGATCTCATTAGGGTCTTTTGGACTTTATCGTCTTTGATCATTACACACGTTTCGTGATTGACTTAATAATGTAATTACTCTAAGGACACATTGAAATAGACAAACAAGTCACTGACTTTGAGGATCTGTTAACATAAATTTTCTAAGAGTGGCACTCATCAGAAAATAACCAAACAACACAATGCGCGCCCATTACACAGTTAGCATCCCTGACCAGACACTTGTGTGCATCGTAGAAGGCTTAATGAAATCATCATGATTATTGGTACTCAAATAATTATCAGAAAGATATTAGTAGTAACTAATCATTGCAATTAACATTTTGAAACATGAATATGGTACAAGGAGCTGAAAGCAAGCATTGACGTTAAGCCAAGTAACTTAAATCTAAACATGACGCAATCATACAGAATCTACATAAACATGTTTCTAACTACCATTTTATACTTTATTCAAGCATGAATTAGGAAACATCAAGAGCTTACCATAACAGTAGGGACTTATCAAAACACAAGAAGTTAAAATTCTGGAGTATTAATCCTATGAAAGACAAATGTAATCTTACAAACCGTAAGCCATAAGGTTACAACTTACAAGTGCTCTAACGTTTTTGGCCAACATAACGTAAGATTACATGAAGATTTATGTTTTCATGTCTCATACGCAGAAGAAAAAACTACCCTTTCATGACTATTTTTCCTTGTTAGTAATAAAATTTTAAGTTGAAAGCACACGCTGACACGCATGCAAATAAGGTAATCAATTCATGTGGATACTAAAGCCACAAGTGAGCATTTTGGTGTTTGAAGAAGCAATCTATTCTTCAATCCATGCCACCAATGAATGTTGGAAAGTCTTTGGTTTGACATGACTATACCTGGGGTATCTTAGTCAATTGCTCCTAGCGCGACAAAAAGAATAGCGAAAACATAAAACACCCCAAAGAAGAGATCACAGAAAAACCAAAAAGTTGGAATCATATTATGGTTTGGTTGACATGTTTGCTTTAAAATTAAAACCAACTAATATGTTTATAAGTTTATAACATTGATTTGACGTGTTATAAAAAACCTAGATGAAAGTAATTGGAGTATGGTAAATGTAGAAAGAAGTTACAAAGAAGGACTAATAGATGAGGTCCCTTAGAAGATTGTGAATTTGACAAACATCATAGTTTAATCTGATAAAGTAGTTAACTAATATGCAATTAACATGATAATCTTGGGATGCTCAGGGCTAAGAGTCTCAGAATACATCAACGTCGATGGGTGAACATTTTAGGATGGCCAGAAATATCGGTTAGATTGCGTATTTTTGAGCCAAAAAGACTCGACTTCCCCGAGTAACCTGAACAGAAATCCTTCTCGGTTTCTGTTTACCTTTTTATGTGGTTAACATGATAATTTTGACAAGATCTTTTGGGTCTTGGTACTGTATATGGGCTAGCTTGTGGGGCTTTCGTGCCTTAGCATGTTGGCCCGATTACGTATTGTCTTGTAAATTCGAATTATGTCAAAATCAAAATTGGAAAAATGGAAACACGGTTCTAAATTAATTATATTATAAATTTATTTTAAACAAGTTTACTAACTCTACTTTTCAAGAGGAAAAATCAATGTTGCAAAACAAGGCCTACAAGGCCGATTAATCGCCGATTAGGTGCTACAAGGTCACCAACCTTGCCGATTTGTGTAAATCAGTCAAATAACTCGGTCAACCATGGTCAATGACGATTAATGACAGTCAACGGTGGTTAAGCTTGTCCGAAACCTTCAAATCTTGCTAGAAATTCCCAAAACTCGCCGTAAAATTGTTTAATAAGTTATACTTGTTGTTTATATCTATTTCAAGATGTTTTTTTAAGAAAAATCTTGCCAGTAATACCTAAAATTTGCCGGAAATATCTAAAACTTGTCGGAAATATAGAAAACTTGTCGAAAATGCCAATCCGATTAATCACCGATTAATCCCGCCTAGACTGATTACTAGCTACAGGGGGGTCGACCGCCCGACTACCGATTCACGATTTTTGCAACCTTGGGAAAAATCGCAAAAGTGGACAACTAAATTATGTTCTAATAGGCTCAAAGCAATGCACGTCGGGTTTTATTTATACCCAACTTCTCGTAATGTTTCATGGTGGCAACAACAACTTAACAACTTCAGCAAATGAAACATTTTCAGTTATCTGCTTATTAACATAGAAGACGATATCCTTCTTTCATGTAGAGGAAACATGATCCCATATTAGCAAACAACCTAAAATTCTTATGTTCTTGAGTGTGATTACGCACATATACATCCAGACCTACATTTGCCGGAGATGTTCCTAAAACCATACCTTGCTCCGATACAATTGGATATTGTTATTGCAGTTGGTCTAACAAAATGGATGCATGCATTTAAACATATATTGACACGTAAATATTTGATTATATTTAACCATAGAAACTTATCAAACATTTTAGGATGTCAAATACTGGAACAAAAAACTACCATGGTGGATTTTGCTATTCTGTAAAAGATTAAAATGAGCAAACTTCAGTCTCTAAGAACAAATTTCCAACAAGAAACATGATCAGTGATGGTTTTTGTCGGCTACCAAATTGACTTGATTCAAAAAGGCGTTAAGCATTATTTGGATTGTGACATAATAATTTGAAAATGTAAGTTACATACGCAAACGAATCATATACATAAAGAAAAGAAAAAAACACACATTTGATGAGTGTGATGTGATAATAATTTAGTCATGAATGTAAATCAAGCACCTCAAAGACAAAACCCACCAACATTTGTAAGTGTAGGGTAAGAGATATAAGTGGGAGTTGTAGATGTTACATATGGAGATGTATTTCTTATCCATGGGGTCTTTAGTTGTAAAGTGGTTAGGGAAAAATTACACATCCATGCCTATGCATTTATTATGTCTTCCCTTGCTTGTTGTCTTGTTTTACTTAAATGTGTATGTTTGTGTATTTGCGTATATGCAAGGCTATGTGTATCTTTAGTTGTAAAGTGGTTAAAGAAAAACTATACGTCCAAGCTTCAGAAGAAAAACAGAAAACGTGTTCAAAATGACTCTTTTCACAAAAAAAAAGTTTCACAATTCCGAAAATATATTTTAGTATAACATATGCCAGAAATTAAATTTCTTCTCTTCTATCCTCTTGCTAGTTTCTAATTCAATCGCCGTTCTAAAAAAAGTAACATATGACAGAAAATTACAAAACACATTTTTGACGTTTTCTCCGTTTCCTTAAGATTGTTATAAACGGGACTTGTACTCTAACAGTACTAATATGATCCGTCAACTAAGAAATTATGGGATTAAGTAGGACGCGTGTGTTTGTCACTCGACAGAATGTTTAAGCAATTAACTGTTTGATGTATTATTTGAATAAATGTCCATTAGCTTTAAAGAGGAGAAGCAAACCAGGTATGGTGGCCACCTATCTGTATACAATGGTAAAAACCAGTAACCATGGTACTTGAATCTTTGGTTGGGATCGGTACCACACATGTTTTATCTAAGATTCGCTAGCTCTTGTTCTCGTCCCACCACAAGAGTGTCCTCTTCACTAGGAGAAATCATGTGAGTGGGAAATGGACTTGTCGAGACAAATCTGTAACATGATAAAAAGAAGTTGCTTTGTAAAAAGATACACATGGTTTTAGAATTTGTCGTCATGAAAACGAGTGATTGTCTGTTATTATGTTTTGAAGACAAATTATGAAAATGACTCGTTTTTTAAACAGTATATGACAATGTAAGTCGATAACACTGGATGAGTATAAATTCGGAACTGAATTTATCATTTATCAGATGTCATATTTCGCGCGTCGTCACTAGATAGTAAAACTTTACCATTCATGTTTAGTGGCATAATCTAGTTTTTTAATAAATAAAGACTAATAAAACTTGGAACCATGGTCCCAAATCTAGATTCTAATTAAGTAATCATGCATGAATAATCAGTTATGTCTTTCTTCTTTTAAATGCGATTTTATTTGTTTCGAAATCGGATATTCACCTTAATATCCATGGAGAGGATGGGAAGGTAGGGTCGAATACTACTACCAGCTCTCGTTCTTGTTGGTTGAACATTGTGAAAGAGGTCCGATTACTGTCAGAAAAAGGTATTAATGTTATGGATTACATAAGGCATAAATTGGGGAATGGTGATAATACTTCATTTTGGGAAGATAAGTGGCTTAATGTAGGTGTTTTAAAAGTTGTGTTTCCCAGGCTGTATGCGTTAGAGTGCCTTAAGGATGTTAGTGTCAGGACTAAGTTAAACGATTTAAATTTAGACACCTCTTTTCGTCGTCAGGTGAAGGGGGGAGCCGAACAGTCTCAGTTTGATTCTTTATCGAATTTGATGCGGGAGGTTGCCTTGGTGCCGATATCGGACAGGTTTACTTGGTCATTGGAAGGGTCGGGGGAGTTTTCGGTGGCTTCAATTAGGAGGGTTATTGATAATAATTATCTTCCTACGGTCAGTTCTAAAACTCAATGGGTTAAGTATGTGCCTATTAAGGTGAATATCCTTGCCTGGAAAGTTAAGATGAACGCTCTCCCGTTGCGTTTCAATATTTCTCGTCGTGGTAATGATATAGGTTCTATTATATGTCCTGTTTGCAAAGGTGAGGTGGAAACTGCTTGTCATTTATTTTTCAGATGTCCGATTTTAAGACAGATTGTTCGTAAAATTTCTACCTGGTGGGACGTTTCTTATACTTAGGTTGATTCTTATGAAGATTGGCTTTTATGGTTGGATTCGTTAAGGATGTTAGTTAAGCTTAAAATGATGTTTGAAGGTGTTTTCTATGTGCTATGGTGGTGTATGTGGAGTTATCGCAACAAGACTATATTCGAAGATAAAAGTCCCTCGAAGTCGACTATCTTTGACGATGTAGTTTCGAGTTCATTCCATTGGTGTAGGCCTAGAAGCAAAGTAAAGTTTAGTCGGGATGTATGGTTTAAAAATCCTCATTTAATTGTCTTGTAATCTAGCTCCTTGCTAGTTGTGTTCTTTAATAAAATTGTTGTTCAAAAAAAAAAAAAATACCTAAATCCATAGTTCATTTGATGACCTAGTTTTAGAGGTGTTCTGGTAAATTTATCTTAACAATCTAATAAATGTGTTGCAAATATTTGCATGTAAAAAATATGTAGTGTACATTTGAATTTATAACCTATCTTTTATGGCATGGACCAAAAATTCTTTTTCACTACTTTAGAAACCTAAAGGAGCCAAAGCTTGTCTCATTGGCTACCCCACTTCCACTCGCACTCTAACAATTTACATAAGTGAGCTCATGGTATGTCTAAGGATCACTTTAGGTTCTCTTTGTTTTGGAGTTGTATTTATAGCACCTCAACTACTATTTCTATATGATATTAGTTCCTTGGCTCATGGTTACCTAAAACAAATCACATAGCTCTCGTAGATAGGACATAATGAACCCAATCTTTGAGAGAGATGTTCGGAATGAGTTTATCATGCCGAACCTGCTTTTGTTTTATGGGTTTTGCTAATATGTGTATTAGAGCGTTAAAAAAAGGAATAATGTTTAAGTTTATAAAACCAGAAAACGCATTTAGATAAGATAAGTTTTTGATTTAACTAATGTGTATTAAATTTATTTATTTATATACAAGAAATTTCATGTTTATTTAATATAACATAACATGCAATCATTTGGCACGTATAAGCGCTCGCGCAAAAAAAAAAAAAAAAAAAAGTTTAAGAAAACAATTATGTACAATTAATAATTTTAGGAATGTGCCACCATGAAATAAATTTAAAAAGAGTTAAAATTAATAGAAATAATTTCTAGACTCCAGCGAGATCATTAAGGTAACTTTGGCCATCCCTAAAATCACATGATTAACATTAAGAATCGATTTACCATCATAAGTGGAACTCTTGGAATTAACAATGTAAATTCAACATATTTTGTTAAACTATTTTATTCTAAATGAATGAGATGAAACCGTTCTTTGCACTTGTGTTGTGGTACCAATTGAGTTGCACCCCAAAAACATTACTTTCCGCTGCAAACCATTTTTGGGGGTGTGACAGATTGGTATCAGAGCCTCGGCTATAGAGAACTGGGTGTTTTTGAAACCTAGACTATAGCTACCTTCATGAAAACTTAACCTATGACCGCCACATGCCTGCCTGCCAAGCTGATGCCTCATCCGTAGTTTGTTGCTGACTTATGAAATGAGAATGTATCTCATTATTGGATATATCGTACTCACTTATTCTAGTTGATTACCATACTTGTCTTTCATATTAATATGCTTACATATCATATGCATTTCATTATTACGCCTTTTCCTTGCGTAGTTTCATCATCCGACCTCGGGTTTGGTCAGTTTCCTTAGTCTTTCAGAACATTTTTCATACATGAAGGACATAGTATTAGTATAACTGAGCTGAGTATTTCAGAATTCATGGAACCTCGGTGGAATGTAGACTGGTCATTTACATTCGACCCGGGACAGGAAGATATGGGCTGACCACCTATATCCGACTCAGAGATGAATTTTGCAATACTAAGAGTAGTTATGATGAAATTATGTCCGGGTTGCATTCCTATTTGATTTTTCCAAATGTTTCATTCATGTGTGCGTACTCGAACATTGTAAGAACATTCGCACCTACACCACTACGTTTACCATTGATTGGAAGTACGCCGATAGATCATTGTATCTCATGAACGTTCCCATTGTGCACCATACATTTACATCACCATACTCCCTTTCATCATTGTTATGTGAATTCTTCATCATTGTTATGTGACTTCCTCATCATTGTTATGTGACTTCCTCATCATTGTTATGTGATTTCTTCATCATTGGTATGTGACTTCTTCATCATTGTTATGTGACTTCCTCATCATTGTTATGTGACTTCCTCACCATTGTTCATATAGCGGTTGTTACAGTCATTTCCCTTCTCACCATCACTATCATTTCTTTTCCCCAATCACATATACAAGAATTAGACTACACCCTATGGATTCCTAGGTCACTCATCACCCCCTACTCCCAATGTTGATAAGTGGATATTATCAAGGACCTTCCGAGGAAAGAATTTCCATGCCATTTATGAGGAGGATTCCTCGATACATTAAGACCATTCAAAAACTCAACGGAAATCCCAAGGTATCCCTAAACCATCCGAACCACTACCACTGGCCTGATCGCCAAAATTCTATCACCTAGAAAGTATTGGCTTGACTGAATTGTAAGATTCGTTGCGGTACGAATGCTCACTAAGCAACACTATAGAAATAAGTCCAGCCTCCTAACCAAGATTATAGAACATTCAATTGGACACGACCTCACCAATCCACATTATTCAAACATGTTAGACACCTACTCATTTGTGCAGACCTACCTACCCGATTATTTCATCCCCTTAATACTTTCACTTTCAAATGGATTTTTCTCCAAACTACAGTTATACAAAACATATATCTTGTAAGAAATACTTTTCTGAAGCACTCGTTTTGACAAGCAAATTCCTTTTAGATAATCTCTGCAAAACTATTAGACGTTGAAAAATTTTAAACATCAATCTTTGGAAAAAAAAAAAAACATACCATTCACCTCATGTTGAAAATAGCCCTATCGTGCATAACTACTAAATTTTAAAACATCAAGAAAAATGTTACTTAGAAAGCCATTTGCCTAAAATTGTAAATTCATTTACTCAGGAAAGGCTTATGAACCAAACATACCATCTCAAAACAAACTTTGAAGATCAATCACTATATTGCATCACTTATACATTTAGGTTTTTGTGATTTGACGACATAGAACTTAGGGAAAACCTTAGTAATGGAAACTAAGCACCATAGGTGGAGAGAGAGACTCGATTCATGATATTCTTGCGAAGGATCACAACCATATCCTAACCTATTATTCACAATAACGTCCTTTGACGGACTTAACCTTGTAAGACTTTTTCCATAAGATCCATGATACCTATTCCGATCATACCTAATAAGAAGATTCGATTTACCTCAAACTTTTGATAATTTCTTTAAGATTCCTTTGGAACTACACCACCTATCATCTTCAGACCAATGGTCAGAATTAGAGAACAATTCAAACATACGGAGATATGCCCAAGTCGGGTGTGATGGACTCTGGAAATGGTTGGGCTAACCATTTACTATAAATCGGATTCACTTACAACAATAGCTATCACCAGATCCCAAGGACAACACCATTTGAAACACAATTCACCCAAGCATGAGAAACAAACCCGAGATACATTGGACCATTTAAGATTCATTTTTGAATTGGCCAGCTGACATACCGACTTGAGTTTCCATCGGAGTTTAGCAAACACATGTATATCTCATCTCACATTTCAAACCTCGAGAAGTGCCTTCCCAATGAACCACTCGTAGCATACTTCATTCCATTCCATTTAGAAGAAATTTAACTCGACCATAAGCTTAACTTGATGGAAAAACCAATGAACCATGGACCATGGGGTCAAACAGTTGAAACAAAGTCGGATTACCATCACGGTAGACCCCTGAATTCTTGAAGGAATCCTGAGTTTACCTGAGAACGGGAAGACTAGATGTGACTAAGATATCACTACCTTTTCACCAATACCACTTCAGAGACCAACATAAACCGAACTTCGGGACGAAGTTCCTTTTTGGATGGGCGACTGTCACAACCCGTAATTTCCGGTCATTTTCCATCCCGACAATTCACTATTCATCAGTTACTATTCATCGTTTACTATTCACCGGTCACTATTCATCATTTTACTATTCATCGTTTTTGGACTCCGTTTGTGATTCCGAGAAACGTTACTATTCATATGACACTATTCATCCCAGGCGGGAAATCACTATTCATGACATTACTCATATTCGTCGTTTTCTATTCCATTGGCACTATTCATTCCCGAGGGGAAACTCATGATTCTTGAACATTTCTCATTTCATCGTAAACGAGGTTTACGAATATTCATACATTAACATTCAGAACATGTCACACGGGCTAGGATTAGTCCACATTTCATCATCATAACATTTCATGCTATTCCACTCGTTAGATTTTCAAGTAATTCATTTTGGCTTATTTTACTATTCACTTACGGTCGAATTTTTTAAGTAAAACGCTAACGCGCGATCACAACATGAGATTTACACGTCCGATATTCCTCATTTTATTCCCGACATATTTTAAGTTCATTTTAATGTCCCGGAGATTTCAAAGTTCATTTGCCCGGTATTTTGGGAAATTTGCTATTTTATTACGTAACTTACGTAACTTACGACGGTTTTAGCTTTAACTAACTAATTATCGTCCTAACAACCGGCACTTGTCCCGAACATGTTTTTATCATTTTTATGACTTCTTGATACCCCGACAAACATTGTGAAAATTTATTTCTAACGATTCCGGTACCCGATTTCTTAAACACTTTACATAACCCAAGTTACAACAATCTTCCACTAACTCTCAAAT
>LBNU01012827.1:89957-118239 GCA_014162995.1 Artemisia annua | reverse complement strand
ATTTTGTTAAACTATTTTATTCTAAATGAATGAGATGAAACCGTTCTTTGCACTTGTGTTGTGGTACCAATTGAGTTGCACCCCAAAAACGTTACTTTCCGCTGCAAACCATTTTTGGGGGTGTGATAGATTTAACGGAAAAGACTAATGGTACAAAGTTAAATTTAAGAGTTGAAATTCCAGAATTGCCTTTGTGTTTAGATAAATCTTTAATTCAATATGTTACCTCATAAACACACGTGTTATGTATCTGTTTCTTGGTGGGGAAAAAGCTAGGTAAACCTTATCATGAGTAAGCATTATAATGATGCTTTAGGATGATATGGAGGTTATTATGCTAGATACAATGTGTAATAAGCCTCCTAAACATGATCCCATCAAGGAATATGATTAAATTTAGTTTCTTGATACATGGTGGAAATTTGGGAGTTTTTCCTAATTAGCATGTTAGTGATGATTTTAGACAAGATCATGCAAAATTTTGCACATTTTTTATGAATATAGATGGTGTTAGCATGATTTTAGATTAAGTGTGATCCTGCTACTGAGATTATGATGTTAATGGTTAGAAACCATTAGTTAATTTGTGTATAAGATGATGTTAATGCTTAGATAGACCCATAAAGGGGTGCTTGGCACAAGGCAAAACTAGTATTAAAATTAGTAAATTTTGATATAGCCCTTGTGATAATGATGTTACAGCATATACTTATGATATTAGAATGTTATTCACATGTTTAGGTGGTCTCATCAATCCAAAAATGCCCGAGGAGTGCGTAAGCCAACCGAGGTGAGTAACGGTCTAGTAGCTCGTGTTACGAGTAATTCATGTTTAGCGCAAGATTTAGCTTATACTTATGTTTAACATAAGTAATAGACCATATATTTGTTATATTTCAATAGAATAGTTCATGTATTGTCCGAAGTATGTTTTGGTTAAGTGCAGAAAATAGTGCAGAACCTATATCAGTAGCGATACTGGTGATATGGTGTATCCCCAATGGAGATACAGCATATAGACGTAGTATTAACAACATATACATTTACAGATCACGTTTAACAGGTTTACGTTTTTAGTAATGGACAAAAACGAGGAAGTAGTTATACAAGGAATAGTAATTCATAGCACATGCTACGGGTGTCTTGGTTAAGCGCCCGTAGCCATGTTAAGGCCATGACTCAGATATAGCCGAGAACTAGCTATGTTGTTAGCATTATTCGAATATAGCCGAATAATCATGTTTGTGTAGATTTCGAGAAATAGCCCAGATATTAGTCAGATGCGTTAATGTGCTTAGATAGCACTTAGTCAATTCAAATGCCTTATTCATTTAGTAAAGCACGCGAAGTGTTGCGATGCGTTTATACACATTAGCGCACAACGTACTTTATGCACTTAGTCAGGTATGCGATGTGCTTTTTGTATGTTAGACACTCCCGAATGGGGATAAATTCTTATGTATTTAATAAGGCGCGCGGAGTGCTCTATGCACTTCAGGCATGCAGTATGTATATATACACTAATCACTATTGATTAGAGAGATAATACTTAATGCATTAAGTAAGGCGCATGCCGTGCTTTATGCATTTAGTCAGGCGTGCGATGTGCTTTAGTACATTAGTCAATCGCAAACGAGAAGATTTGCTTATGCACAATCAATATAGTACTATAAGTACATATCCAATATCGCATAAAATTCAATTATAGATTTAGTATCAATACAGTTATAGACTTAGTATCAGCATATTTCTGTTATCAGTTCATTAGTTAGTATCATTATACCAGTATAGCTTAGTTACCAACTCAATTTCAGTATATTCTAGTTAACAGTATAATTTCAATATAGTTCAAATGTCAGCTCAGTTACGATAGCTCAAAGATCAGTTTCAAATTAGCCATAGTATTAGTTTAATAAAGGACTTGCAGTATAGTAATCAACGGAATCATGATTACTTAGCATTAATGATAAGAACCTACCTAAGTTTATATTTTAGTCTTAGTACCGTTTGCTCACTAAATCATTAGGACTTACCGTCCTCAGTTTCTATTTTTGCAGGTTAGGTTTTATGATTTTGGGCCTTGTAGATTAAGAAGATGATTTAAGGGAACGGTAATGCTCGAGTTTATAAGTGACAAACATCTCAACCCTACCTTTGTTATTCAGCTTGTTAACACCCCAAAATCTTATGATTAAGTGTCAGCTTTGTATTAGTCAAGTTTTTGATGTCATGTAACGCTTTTGGTATAAGTCATTTGATTATGGGTCAATATAGGAGTGTTTGGGTTAACACTTACTCGTAGTATTTACGCTTCCGCTTATAAAACTCATGTAAAATATTCATGTATTATGTTAATGAGATGTATTTCTAGAATCTACATGTTTTCAAGAATTGTTTTAGTTCAGTTTATTCAGTTTGGGCAGGCTGACTTGCAGCCGATACGGCATATCCCTAAAAAGGGATACATCATACCAAATAGTTAAAATAAATAAATAAATAATTATAATAAATATGGCCGTTTCAGCGGTTGTGTGAGTCTTGCCAAGCTACGAATGAGGTTTTTCAAGTATCTCTCTAGGCCATTTGGAAGTAGAGAAACCGTATTATTCATGCCATTGGGGTTGACATTGATTTAACTAAGAATGGGGATATATTTTCGGGTATTCAACATATGGCTAAATTGTGGATGTTTGCTCGTATAGGCTCAAAGATGAACTCGTCGGATTGATCTTCCTAGATTGTCAGGCCTTAGAGATTTATTCTCCTAATTGTTTTGTTGTCTTTGTTCTTACTTTTTGGTTTGTGGTGTCTTCACCCTTTTGGTTTTCTTGTATAGTACTTGGTTTCGTGTGGTTCCTATTTTTAGGGATCATTTGTTTATAAAATTCTAACTTTCTATAAAAAAAAATAAAAAAAAATAACCGACTAAACTACATACGAAAAATTGTTGGGCCAATTAGGTGGCCAATAGTCTCTGATTAGGATTTAAACATAAATTAGTTCAAAAGTAAAAACAGGATAATTATTTTTATTTTTGTAATGTTGTTTTTGTTATAAAACTATAGAACTGAAAGTATGAAATATAAAATATAAAGCTTGATAAGTCAAAAGTATAATAGACAGAAAATACGAAACATAAAACTATAAAAAGCTATATTTTTCTGTTCACAAAGTTGATAAAAGTGACTTAAAAGAATTGTCACTGACCGGTAAAGATACACTTAACAACACAACACCCTAATGAATATGCAAATTACTTGCATATGTAATGACTATGCAAATTACTTGCATATGTGAATCATACTTTTAAAACTTTGAATGACCAATAGTTGAGAACCAATTAGTAACAAAATTGAAAATTAAAGCATTATCATTGCAGTTACTATCATAAGTGACAACTGAGTGCCTTTCTTTTCTTTTTTAATTGGTGGACAAGTATTCGGTTGCTAAAAAAATAATCATGTCCGTTGAATGGAAATAAAAAGTTCATATAATGAATATTTGACTATTAGTTTGTAGGATGGAATATCTTATCAAAACTAATTTAAGTAATTGGGCTCAACCGTCGTAAAAACCAAGTCAAGTGTCACATTTTAATAATCAGCTTAAAAATATCTAAGAAAGTGTGTCTATACTTGCGAACATAATGTTTTCTGCATAGAAAAAGAATATCGAATCATTCAGAGAGATAATATATTATGGTCGTCTAGTAAACGATCGACTAGTGTAACTCTTACTTAGCCCTCATATACACTCTATCCTTAATATAGACTGAGTCTCCATTGTTCGGTAATGAAGGTGAATTCGCGATAATCAACGTCTACCGAGAATGAAAACGTTGCCTTTGATATAGTAAAGTTTCTATATATGAAAACAACTTAGTCGTTCATCAAAAAAAGAAAGAGCAAAAATACTTGAGGTTCTAGAAGTGTCAATATATCAAAAACTTGTACACAATATCTCATTGGAAGAAACGTGTATGTGATTGCACTATGAAAGTAGTATCTTTTAAGGGTAGCTATCATGAGACAAAGCTCACCAACTAGGTATAAAAGAGGAATTAGTGTTAGTACACAAAACTGCCAGACTTGAAAGGAAGCCAGGAAGGTGAACAAAATACGCTAGATTCAACGTGTCAATAATCACATTATATGTTGCGATATTTACTGTATTCGTAACATCAAAGTATTATCAAAATATTTTATTTGATCAAACTGATGAGTTTTTTTGTGGAATTAACGAAAATCAAATGACAATATTCGTTTGTTAAGAAGTATGTAAATTTACTATTTTAACCTATCCCAAAATAAGTGTAGACTTCTAAATTTTAACAAATCAAAAGATTTTGGGAAAAGAAATGTAAAATTATTCGTTGGGCACACGACCTTTACTTGGTTGCATGGTTTGTGTGTGTGATTATTTTATTGTGATCGGGGTTGTTTTACTGTGGGCTTAAGATCATGTATTTGGTATTAAAGAGAGAAGCTGAGTTGGCGCTGAGGTGATAGGGGTGACAAAAAAAACTCGAGGTCACCATTACTACTAGTCTAATGTCTTAGATTAGAGGTAGTGGTCACTACTCAGTACTCGCCCACCTTCCATCTCAGCGCCACATCACCAAACACACCCACCTCTGCACCTCAGCTTCTCTCTCTAAGACCAAACACATGACCCTAAGCCCTTAGTAAAGCGACTACGATGGCAACCAATAACATACACTCAAAACTTATTTTATAAAACTCTCACATACACAAACTATGCAACAAAGTAAGGTCGCTGGCTAATCGNTAACAAAGTATATATTTGCTAATTGGTTTTATTTGCTAAGTGTTGTGTTCATATGATTATTGAGGGGGTAATATATATACTACATTAAGACAAGAACAAAAAAAGGAAAAAAAGAAAATATGACGTGATATGAACGCGCTAAATCGAGAGTGGGGTTAGTATATCCCTTCCTTTCCTGCAGACAAGAAGGAAGAACAGTTTCGGTTGTCAAACAAACTCTCTCTTCTAGTTTAAAAGTTGATTAAGTTACAAATAAGCCCATTTAGTTCATATGCAATCACAATTTAGACCCTATACTAGTATACCCATTGTATTTTCAACTCAACTCAATATGGTCTTTAACAATTACAGTGAATCATAGACCATCACTTTAAGCGACTAGTTTTTAAAAGCGTTGAGCATTTATTTTTTGAACAATAAGCGTTTAATATTTGTTTTCTTTAATGCGCATATTAAAAATGCTATAAAACAAATGTTTGACGCTTACGTTTACTTCATTTACATTGTATAAATAAAGTTATGGTGTGATTTTAAACGTTTATTTCCTTCTACAATAGCCACTAGTACTAACTCCTATTTTATATTTTGTTAGTACTATTGTCATCTGTACATCTGATTAAACTATGCAATGACACCACTTTTTTCAGCTTAACCATTCTTACTCTTTGGATTATCCAGATAATATTACAGTGACGACGATACATATAATTGAAAAATCTAGCAAAATGCTGGCAAACAAAAAACCAATTATTCAACATCGATTCACATCTTAAACTAACACTTAAAACCATGACCTTAAACTATATATTCGGATAACAAAATCAAAAGATTTCAAGCTTATAGTCTTATCTGCATGGATAAACATGGTATTGTTTTTATTTTGAAAAATATTAAGCTAGTGGTAATAACAATCAACATTAACTCCGCCAATTCATTGTCACACATCACTACCAATATAGTGTAATAACACAAACAACATCACACCAAAATATAACTCACTTAAACGCGAATATACCCCACAAAAACCAAAATCACACACACACAACCACAACTTAATCGTTTGCACGACCATGTTCTTTCAAAACAACACTTAAGACGCGTCTTGCGAGGTGATGCTAATAGAAGCGTGGTAAGGGGTCGAAGACGGATCTTCTTCCCCTTATTGCCACTAGTCTTATGTATTTGCAAAACTTAAATTTTTCAAAATTAAACATGGATACTTTGTATCAAACAACCTATTCCCAATGTAATCCAAACACTATGGTTAACTCATAGTCAAATCATAGTCAAACCAACTAATTAATCAACAAATCAAACAAAACAAAACAACTAATCCCTAATAAATCAACAAATTAAACAACTAGACGACTCATGGTTAACTTTTGTCCAATCATAGTCAAACCAAACAAAACAAAACAATTATCCCTAATCCCTAATTAATCAACAAATCCTAATCACATTTTGGACCTTTTTGTTCTTTGTAACTAAAAGAGACTTCTTGCCTTGCTTTTAGAGCTTTTATCACTCAACTCCCCCTCTCCATCTCACGAAATTTTCAATTTCTCACGAGATTTTAAAAATTAAAAAACTATCAAAATCTGGTCAGCTCATGACAGAGAATAAAGAAAACATTTATTTAATAAATAAAATAACAAAAAAAATAAAACAAGTTTAAAAAGGGAAAAAAGATTGCTTCCTTTAAGATCTTTGTTGTTATGCTGGCTTCTGAAGATACAACAGAGCTTCTTCAGATCCGAAGAAAAAGGTAAGAAATTTAATTAAATTAAAAAAATAAAAATAAAAATTAAAAAACTTTAAAAAAAATAAAAAATAAAAAAGAAATTAAATTACACACACTCACTTGTACTTGCTTTTTCATTATTTTATTTTAAATATTTATATTTATGTATCTATATATCTGTGTATAAAGCTTGGACTTTTTGTAGTGATCCAAAACAGAGTCCTAGAGAGAGAAAATCTTCTTTATGCTAAAAATCTTTGTTGTAAATGCATGAGTGTGTTAGTGTGTGTTTTTAGTGCGTGTGTGTGTGTTTTTTTTATAAAGCACAAGACTTGTTCTTGACTATACTGAATATTCTTTCCACAATTTGACCAACAAAGAATCATTATTTTTCTTAATCCTTTCTGGGTTTTAGTCTTTTTAGTCTTAGCTAAAATGGGTATTTTTTAATTTTACATTTGGTGCACTAGTTTTTATTTTGCAAGAAGTCAATGAGAGTCTGCTTTAAAGATTGGTTTAATTGAAGTGAAGCTTTTTTTTTGGTTCATGCAATGATGAAAATTCATTAAGGTAAGTTTGGTTTAATTAATTTTATTCTTTATTTGATTATAGTAGTAGTTATTAATGTTTGCATTATTTAATGGTAGCATTTATTTATTTATCTTGTTACAGGGGTTATAAAATCATATGAACTCAAGAGACTTGTGATAGGAAAAAAAAAAAAAAAAAAAGTTAGGAAAAAATGATTACTTTTATGGATTCAAAGGAAAAAATAAAAGAGAATGAAAAATGTTTAGATTCACAGTTATGGCATGCTTGTGCTGGAAGTATGATTCAAATGCCCCCAGTGAATTCTAAGGTATATTATTTCCCACAAGGACACGCCGAACATACTGCCGGAAATGTAGATTTTCGGCAGTTACGAGTTTCGGCGTGGGTCCCATGTAGAGTAAGTTGTATTAAATTTATGGCTGACGTGGACACTGATGAGGTGTTTGCTAAGATTAGGTTGGTGCCTATTAGTAATAATTCTGGTGAGTTTAGTAGTTTTGATGATGAGGATAATACGGGTTCGGGTTCGGGTAATGGGTCGGGTGGTGGTGATGGGTCCGTTAAGCCGACTTCGTTTGCGAAGACGCTAACGCAGTCGGACGCGAATAACGGTGGCGGGTTTTCGGTTCCGCGGTACTGCGCGGAGACGATATTTCCGCGGCTGGATTATTCCGCGGACCCGCCCGTGCAGACTATTTTGGCGAAAGATGTACATGGGGATACTTGGAAATTTAGGCATATTTATCGTGGGACGCCAAGGAGGCATTTGTTAACGACGGGGTGGAGTACTTTTGTTAATCATAAGAAACTTGTTGCGGGTGATTCGATTGTGTTTTTGAGAGCGGAGAATGGGGATCTTTGTGTGGGGATTCGAAGAGCGAAAAGAGGGATTGGGGGTGGGCCTGAAACGTCGTTGTCGGGCTGGAATCCGGCTGGTGGGAATTGTGTTGTTCCGTATGGTGGGTATGCCCCGTTGATGAGAAATGGGAACGGGAATGGAAATTCGGCTGTTAAAGCAAAAGTGGAAGTCGATGCGGTTCTTCATGCTGTTAAACAAGCAATGAGTGGACAGCCATTTGAAGTTGTGTTCTATCCTAGGGCTAGTACGCCGGAATTTTGTGTTAAGGCCGGGCTTGTGAAGAACGCAATGCAGATCCGGTGGTCCCCAGGGATGAGGTTTAAAATGCCGTTTGAAACAGAGGATTCGTCGAGAATCAGTTGGTTTATGGGAACGATTTCATCAATTCAAGTTGCGGATCCTATTCGTTGGCCTGATTCACCGTGGCGGCTTTTACAGGTACCATTTAAAACAATAGTTCATTTTTAGCTTCTGATCAGACATGTAAACATTATTAAATTTTGGGCAAAGTTTATAAAATAACATTGTATCTTACAAAATGGTCCAATTTGGTAGTTTCATATTTTGATGAATTGTGATTTTAGGTGACATGGGATGAGCCAGATTTGCTTCAAAACGTGAAGCGAGTAAACCCGTGGTTAGTAGAATTAGTATCAACAATGCCCGCGATTCATATGTCGCCTTTTTCACCACCTAGGAAAAAATGTAGACCATCTCAACACCCTGATTATCCGATGGAATCCCAAATTCCGATCCCGATTCCCGCACTTTGTGGACCCCATGCCCACCTCTTTAACGGGCCCACCAGTGGACCTTTCGGTTACCATCTACCGGAGAATTTGAACCTTCATCATCATCCTGCTAGCATGCAGGGAGCCAGGCACACACGTTACGGTTTATCTTTATCAGATATCCATTTAAATAACAAACTCAATTCGAGTTTTTTCCCAAACCCCGCGAAAGTCAACCAGTTCTTCAACAAACCGACAGGATCTGAGCCCATTTCATGTTTGTTAACTATTGGGAGCTCAACTACATCCACGGCCTCAAAAGAACCTGAAACCCCCAAAAAATCTCAGTTTGTACTATTTGGTCAGCCCATTCTTACCGAGGAACAAATCTCTCAAAGTGGGAATGCCTCGGGTTCTGGGTCTGGAAGTCGGGAAACTGACATGAACATGGACACTGGGCATTGTAAGGTTTTCATGGAATCAGAAGACGTTGGCCGTACACTTGATCTCTCTTTACTCGATTCGTATGAAGAACTATGCAAGAAACTAGCTAACATGTTCAAACTTGAAAGCTCTATAAAGCTAAACCGTGTTCATTATTGGGACGTGACCGGGACCTTAAAACAAATTGGAAACGAACCATTCGGGTATGATACATATTTCCTTTTCATTGATAATTTTTTTGGTTGCATTTTTTGTATCTTTTTTCGTCTCGAAAACTCACTCAAATGTATTCTATTTACAGCGACTTCATGAAGACGGCTAGAAGGTTGACGATTCTAACGGATTCGAGCAGTGAAAACAATGTAGATTCTTGATGAAATTTTCTAAACAATGTACAGCAGCAATCGATCAGTTTGGTTTTTGTTAAGACTTGTTTTGGTATAATTTGTGTTTATGGAATTTACTAAGTTTGAATGAGACTAGCAACTCTGGCAAAGATTTTGTTGCTCGAGTTTTTTTTATATTTTTATTGAAACTTACATTATTGTACGTACGTGTAAATAAGATAGAATAGTTAATTTATGACTTCTGTTAAAAAGTCCCTATTCGAAGCAGAAAAAGTTGTTGAAGGAAATTTATAAAGAATAAAAAGTTGGTATTTCGTGCACGCTTGGGAAACGCAGGAAAATGCCAAAAAAGGAATTTGATATAAATATACAAATGGTCAGAAAAATTGACCACTGATCATGAATTCGGTTCTAGGTTATGTTTGGGCAAAAGAAAACATATGCAATCGAGACTCACTATAAGTATACTTAATTACGTAGATTTGCAATTAAAAATTTAAATTAAGGTTATTACCTATTATGGCTAGGCACATTGATAACCTTTGGCTTTTCTGCTATATCAACTTTATTTTTCATACTACCTTAAGCCGACCTTTTAGACACAATAATAGATTTACACTACAAAAAACATACTTTACAAAATACATTTTAAATAATTAAAATACACACAATAACTAGCACACAACTAGCACACGGCCATTTCGTCCTAAAGGACAACCGACGATCCTCAGCAACCTTTGAGCCACAATAACGATGACCCCCACTTCAATCGACGACCCTCAAGGTCGACCTACTTATGGTGTGTAGTCTAAGACATGATTTATACATGGTCTAGAATTATTTAATGCAAAAAAAAATACTTGTTTGTCACATCACCTCACACATATCTTAATTTTGGTGTTGTGCAGTTTACATATGGTATGGCATCTACACAAAACACTTTAATAAGTACAAATAATGGAGCTTTTGTATTGTAGCCTAATGTTAGAGGACATAATACTGAAATTACGGATTTGAACCTTTTTTTCTTTTAATTGTGACGTCACACGATTAACCACTTACATGTGGACTTTTAAACCGGCTAGTGTGAAAACGTTAGTGGATCGACGTGTCCCCACATAACATAACTAAAACGCGATCGTATTTGTGGTGACTTTTCTTCTAGCTGCTTGGTAGATTCTTAACGCAATTCGTTGTTAAAGAAAACAAACAAATAAGAACATGAAATAAAAATAAGTAGAAGGTGGTATAGTGAAAATAGATGGAAAATGAAAGGGGATAGAAGGGATAATAAAGAAGCAGAGGTCACATGGTAGACCAAATATTGTTCCAAACATTGAATGAATGTCCCATTCAAGTGCCGCAAGAGTTGGCCTTGTTTTAATTCCATATTATATTGCCATTTAACCCCTAATTAATTAGGTAATTAAATTTTAATAATTAATTATTTCATAGTATCGGGATTAGAACACAAATATTCAATTTCTTCCTCAATTTCTGAACATCATCAAACACAAAGTCAACAAAAAGCTGTAAACCGAATACAGCTTTCATTTTTATTTCAAGATTTACATACATTTAGCATCACTTTAAGTAAAAGGGTTAGAGTAAATTTCAAAAGCAGTTTACATTGTTTGCCCAAATTACAGATTGTGTATCTACTTCTTTAAAGTGCATGAACAGTTCGTGTGAGAAACTTTTAGCGTGAATATAGTCCTTCACTCAAAGTGAAATGACTTTCACTTAGAGTCAGGAACTATATCCCCACTAAAAGTTTCGCCTGCCAACTGCACATTCACTTTTTGAAAAGGTGAGATTGAATTTGCAATTTGAACAAACCATAAGAATTAAGAACGTTTTTTGCAATTTACTCAGAGGGTTAATAAGTTGTGTTCTAAAAGACATGTTAAAAGGCATATAACACTCATAAATTATTTATTTTTAAATGAAAATAATGCATTTATATTAAATAAATAACCTTTAGACTTCTTTAAAAATATAGACACTACAAGACCCGCTAGTTCTGTAAATGCAATGCTAAATGCATAAATGGGTATATATAAGGTATCATGAGTGGCTATTTTCATAAAGAGGGTTGCCTATTAAGAATTTAATACGATGTAAAACAAATAATTTTATGAACTAGAGTATAGGATAGTGCAAATATATTATAAAGAGGCACACGTGAAGGTGAAACGAACGACAAGAACAATAATAGATTCACGTGTATATTGCGTCGTCTTACGTCATCCAGGTAGCAAGAGAGTGTGTTGCGCCGTTTTGATGATCGGGCTGTTTTTTCTCTTCTTACCTAGCTATTTGACCATCTTCATTTTTATTTTCTCTTTTCTAACAAAATTATCTAGCTTTCTTTACTAGATGCACATTTTGAAGAAGGGGAATTGCATATATAACCAATAAAACTTAAATATTTGCATATTTCTCTATAATACAATTTAAGCATGTTTTGGGTATATATGCAAATATGCAAGTTTTCGTGGGTAGATATGCAATTGCCCCTTTTGAAGATTATCAGAGAAAAATTCAGAAAAAGTCACGAGTTACTTTGGGTAAATCACGTATCTTAGTCAGATATTCGCTCTTATTTGTTTGAGAAAAAAAAAATATATATATTTTTCACTTTAAAATGTATTGTGATTAGAGCTGGCATAACAGGTTACACGAACCTGTTAAGGTCAAACACGAACACGACCTGTTAACTAATCGTGTCTTTTTTCTCAAACACGAACACGACACGAAAATAAACAGGTGCACCTGTTAAGACCTGTTAAGAACCTGTTAACATTCATATGACCAAATCGAATGATACAAGAACCTGTTAACATGCATATGACCTGTTAAGAACCTGAACCTGTTAAGAACCTGAACTTGAACATGAAACATACAACATTCATATGACCAAATCGAATGATACAAGAACCTGTTAAGAACCTGAACCTGTTAAGAACCTGAACTTATAATGTTAACAGGTCATAACAGGTCTTAACAGGCCTGACCTGTTAAGACACGAATTTTAACAGGTCTTAACAGGTCCAACCTGTTAAGACACGAAACCTGTTAAGGTCAAACACGAAACCTGTTAAGAACAGGTTGTGTCGTGTTGTGTTAACATGCTTCGTGTCAAAATTGCCAGCTCTAATTGTGATATTTTCTGTGTGGCTAATTATTTTTCTAATATGTGGAGATATAACATAGGATCGGATGTGATTTGCACACTCTTATTTTTTATTTGCACACTTATTTTACGTTATAAAAAGTTATATATTTATTGTATATGCTGCTATTTCTGATTGTAAATTGAGGTGTGCAAATAAAAATACAAAGTGTGATAATCAACTTCTATATAATATATATCAATCCTGAATTATTGACATGAAAACACTAAACAAAATGTGAAAGGGAATATCATTTCCTCTCCTCAAATTCTTGATGTACTATATGTACTCATTTTTTTTTTTTTTTTCGTTCAAAAAAAATATGTACTCATTTTTAACTCTAACCGGCTTATCACTAATAGTGGTACTATCACTTTGTGAGCAAACCCGTTTGGAGTCGCTTACCTAGAGTGACAAAATTTATGTGTTTTTTTGAACTATTGACCATCAAATACTTGTGATAGTTTTATGCATGCTAACTTCAAGTAAAAAAATTGGTGGAACGTGGAATCTTAATTAGAAGTTTTATCAGATACGGTAGGCATGTTTTGATGAATATTACTACAATTTTTGGGCAACCATTGCTTATTTGGTGATTTAAATGCTAATCGTTTTCAGTGAAGTTAGAGTTATTTATGTTGGTAGTTGTTGACTTGTTTCTTGATTTCATTAAATTTTGACGAGATTGTAACATATCGCCAGATTAGGGTTTCTCGTGTGAAAATAGACTGAACAAAAGGATAATATACCATCGTTGTGGCATTATAATTTAGTTTCATACAATATTTATTAATAAAAAAGGAGGGGACAAAAAGTAGGGAGTTTAAACTAGTAAAAAAAAGTGAGTGACAAGACCATGAGTTGGATCACGTGAAGGTCTTCCAAACAACGTTTGATCTACGGAGACTTTTAATTCAGCTAAATCTATTACTTCAATGTCCGGTATCTTTCTTTTACACTCATCATCTGAATCCTGTCTGCTTACTAGAATATCATGTTTCTTTTTTTCTTTTCTTATTAGTACGTATAAGACACATTAAACTTCATTTTGATAAGATTACAATGATCGAAAAATACTAGACATGCAATAAAAACGTAACAAAGATATATGTTGATAAAACGGATAGATGGAGACATCGCATGAACAGTTTTGAAATTGATATATATGTCGATAGGAATACGAAAAATGTGCTTTCACGAAAGTAGGTATAGCGGGTGGGCACGAATGTTGTGATCTTGATCAAATCATGTGGTGATAGATATAGCGAGGAAATTGCCTCGTTTTTTTTTTCTTTGGTTGTTGTATTTAAGGTCAATTAATGTCGGGGTTTGCTCAAAACAAGTAGTTGGGGTTTTCTTTAGTATTAGTTAGATTAGATGCATCAGACACAGTGACAGACCCGTAATCGAAGATTATGATGTGCATTTCTTGGAAAATCGGCATTTTTTACCTAGTTTTACGCTGCACAGAGAAAACCCATGCCATATGCTTCACGAGTATCTCCAAAAACCCTCCTTGATCGGCCTCATATTAGACTTATAAATTTGTTAGGAACATATAATCTTGGTCTAGTTAGGTTAGGTTTGGTTTCCTTTTCTCTGTTAGAATATAAAATTTATACGAATTCAAAATGAAAAAATGTACTCCTCAAGTCTCGAACTAAATGAGCTGACATGCATGTTGTTTCGCAAACATGCAGATTTTTTATAGCTAATTTTTCTCGTTTTCATGGGATAAGATCAAATGGGTGTTACAATTATATACTCCTTTCTTGTTTTGGCCTTGACATTCATACCATGTTTTATAGTAGATAAATGATATATTGAAGCATTAAGATGATAAACATAAGGAAGGAATCAATACCCATTTCCAAAGCCTCAACATTGGTTTGTTTTACAATAAATTAATTATTGATATTGTTGAAACAAAGACCATCCTTTGTTTTCAGTACCTCCAAACAATACATCCCACAATATATGCCATCGTTTCTACCCATGCTCACTCATCACGACTATATGTTATATCTTGTAGGTGAGTAGGTCCACATGAGCTTTATAAGATTTAAATCTAAAACCATTAGCATTTTCCAAAGCATATAACCATTAAATATCAAAGCATGTAACCAGTTTTCATAATAAAATTAAATTGCTAATCATTTAAACATATATAAATCTTTTAGAAATAATTGACATGACTAAAAGTATTTTTAATGTTATATCTAAAACCGTGACAACAGTTGATTGATTTATAACCAACAGAAAAATAACCCCTCAGTTTAAATATGGAATTAAGCATATATTTATGTATCTCAATCATATTTCTAAACTTTTAATCATGAAATTTACTAGCCACCACTGTGTCAACATCACAATATCATTGCAACTAATGGATTTTTCTTCGATGTAAAAGAAGGTATTAATATTAGGTCACACTCAAGTTTCTCGAGATTTGTCTACTTGAACTAGTATTTCTCTTCAAACCTTAAGAAATACCTGTCAATCGATCACCCGATCTACTTTACTTTAAAAAAAAAAAAAGTATAAACCATTGATCCAAAGAAAAACATAAGCATAAACCAAATGATAAAAGTGTTAAACTAATGTTTGGGAGAAAACTAATTGCCAAAATTTTAGCCTAGGGATTGAGGTGACTTGAAAATTACGATTGGATGAAGTGAGAGACCAAGAAAACATGGCCAAAAAAATTGATTGTTATAAAAGTTAGTGGCCATTTTCGAAAGATCCAAAGTTGTGTCTCACCTCCAACATCAAAAGTGGGCACTCTTTTGGGACAATCAATTCACGGTACGGTTCCTTTGTCCTTCCTCCTTCCCTTTTCACTTTTTCTAATACTAACCCAATAAAATTATAAGAAAATACCATAGGAATTATGCTTTGTGAAATAAGTAATAACACCTAAATTAGGCCATTATGAGTAAATAGTTTTAGACTAAATGGTCTAGTGATACAACGTTTGAGTTCTTCAGAAGAGGTTAAGACGTCAGACGAAACACAGTTCGAGTAGCCAGAAAAGAATAAAAAACTGTCACGGAATACCCTTGTTATGTCGCATACATTTTAATCAAAAGACTCGTCAGGTAACAAGAATAAGTAAAAAAAGACCTTATCCGTTCACACATAAATAGTTTTAGTTAAAGGTTATGGGAAATATATGCACGCAAATATATAACTAGAGACTATACTCGTAGTTAGCATCTACTAATGAGTAAAATGTTTAGAAAAAATCACAAGACACTCATACTTAAGAGTTTTGAGAGGGTTGCACATTTTTTAAATATGGTTATGAGTACTAAAGTTGCCTATAATAATTTATTAAGTAAAATTGAGAGTTGAACTGCATGCAAACAAAAAAAGCATATTTTATAAATAATTTATACTTCGTGAAATAAAATCGGGTATGGCCCATGCAACACCCGGTTTGTCCGTCCATGAAGGCACCCATGCATGTAACCTACATTTGTTAAGTCAGATAATGGAATTTATGTTGGAATTTGATAATCTTAACAATTATATAATCAAGTAACATCATCAAAGCATGCAGCGGAAGTAAAGATCATAATACTTGTAATTTAATTAACCGAATATAAAGAATATGCGTACCTTGGTGATTTCTAGCGAAATAAGAAATCAATGTATCAAGAACATGTAAAACCCTAAATTAGGGTTTATGGAATTCGACTACACCTTAGTCGAATGGGAAAAAGATCACTAACAAAAGTATGTTAGTCCTTCGTTCTTGTACACACGTATTACAAGCGTTTCAATGAGAAAAGCTAGGTTCTTGAATCACAATAGATTTACCAAACTCTTTGTAATGTTCAAGGTTACTCACAAATCCCTTTCTTGGGGTTTCGTTTGTCAACCTATGAACAAGAGAAGAAAAGAAGAAGTTTGGCCTTCTATTGAAATCAAGTGTACCAAGGGATGAATACATAGGGATGTATTTATAACCTTATGGTTGAGATCAAGTTTACTATGGTTTTCGATGTGGGATACCCATAGTTCGGCCACAACAAGCCCAAGAAAGGATTTCTACAACCTTCTCTTGGCTTGTTTCCTTCGTTTCATATCTCGTTGACATTTAACAACCGTTTAGTCAATTCCATTAATTACTTAACGCCTTTTAGTCGTTTATTGTGAATTTAATAATTAATCATAACTTAATATATTGATTATTAAAACATTGAAACTCATACGTAATGTGTGCAATCCCGAAGTCTCGTGTTCGAATCCGGTCATACCACATTAACTTTTATCCGTAAAACTAACAATTTAAACTCATCTATATTTTTGAGTTGTCTTTGGCAAATTATGTTTACTTGTTATTTTTGCTCACAGAAAGATTAGAAATTGTCCAAGAACGTAACGTCGTGATATGTTTGTTTGCTTGTTTGTATAACATATTCTTTTAGAGGTACTGTATGTTTTTCGGAGTGTTCTTATTCGTTTGTCAATTGTCTTGTTTTTATTCATCTCTACTACGACAGTTGTGCAGAAAGCGACTCTCAGTTTAAGCAACTTTTTTCCTTTATATAGAACCGGTTTTAAAAAGTCAAAAATTGCATTAAAGACAAGTAACTACTGTACATTCGACAAAGTATGATGCCTAAAAGATTAAAAGCTACTTGGGAAAAGCTAAGGAAACAACAAAAGATGGAGAAAAATGAGATAAATAAGCTAACTTTTATATTCTCACTTTCAAGCGAATTTAATACCTTTCCTTCTTTTTTATTGTCTTCTTTGATTCTGTAAGAAAAATAAATGTTTATTCGCTGTATTATTGAACAGATAGTTATGGTCATTTCATCACTTAATCTGAGTCATGATCAGTTGATCACCTAAGTAAATACCATAGAACAAATTTTACTTACAACTACCTGTAATTCTGTAAACATATGATACATTAGATATAAGCTTTCACGGCCTAATTTAAGTGTAATTCACTTTTTCCAGATTAGATCAATGCTTCTTCTGTTTTCACTCTCGTCCAATGGAAGATGGTTTGCATGAATTGAACATTTAAGTGTCGAAGTTCGGGCTGTGAAACTAGAAATAGGATAGCTAATATCAATTTTACTATATGATGTCCTAAGCTAGCTAGCTAGCTGAGATTTCTTCTTGTTTTCATCTATATAAATTTTAGTTTAATTTGACCATCCATTATCAGAATACAATAATCATGTTGTGGTTTAAATTTCATTTGCTTATTTTGTCAATAAATACACTATCAAACTTAATTTGTTGGAAAGTTCATCTATCATCAGATAAGAATGTTATTAAAATTCGAACAAACCCCTCCTTGTGGGTTTCGGTCGAACGAACAAAACAGACAACCCTTAGGGTTTAGTTGTTTTGTCTTTTGTCATCAATTACCTTTTAATATTTATCCCGGATAAATTTTGGACTTCGGATAGTAACCGTTTAACATTTTCATGAAAATAACGCCGTATTTTCAGTGCATTTTTTTTTAATTCCATAACTCGTTTCTTATTTTCACTTGCATTGTTCTGTTTAGTATGCACCAGTGTGACTCTTAGACATTCTCGTGAAGGCAAGTATGAAAGCCGTTGTGTTGTTTGCACACAAGTCCTTTTACGAACCACACGTAACCGTAAGTCCACTAAAAAGATGACTTTGTTTACTCTTGTTATTCTGGTTCTTTTGTTTCTTTTGTTGCTTAGTACACAGTCCGCATGAGCTTGTGCCCTATATGGATGCCATTTGTGATACACTTTGGTCGGGTGCTATAGCTAAGGAACTTACTTCAATGTATCAGACTCCCACGTGACACTTGGTAACTTTGCCAGCTGGCGAGCGTGTTATTGGCTCTCATTGGGTCTACAAGATTAAGACTAAATCTGATGGGTCTATAGAAAGATACAAGGCTTGACTTGGAGCTAAAGATTACTCTCAAGAGTATGCCATGGATTATAAAGAAACATTTGCTCATGTTGCAAAAATGACAATTGTCCGAATTTTGTTTGCGGTGGCTTTTAGCTGTTAATGGAAAATATCTCAAATGAATGTCAAGAATGCCTTCTGGAATGGTGGCCTAAATGAAGAATTTTATGTGACACAACCTCCTTGTGTTCTTCATTAGTCAGGTAAACATGTAAGCTTCAAAAGGCTCTTTATGGTCTCAAACAATCACTACTTGTTTGGTATGAGAAGTTTTCCACAATTGTTACTTCACTTGGTTTTGACTCTAGCCATCATGATTAACTTTCTAGTTAAACTAACCATGTACAAGGGAACAACAGTTCTATTCATCAAATTAATAAATCATGTTTATCCTTAATTGTTTGATTATATTTAATTCTGAAGGGTTTGTGTGCAAATAATAGAAAGTCCTTCACACTTGCCTTCACGAAAATGCCAAAGAGTCACACCGATGCACACTAAACTGGACAATGCAAGTGGAAATAAGAAACAAGTTTACGAAATAAAAAGATAATAAAAGAGGAAATGAAAATACGACATTATTTTCATTAGAAGGTTAAACGGTTATTATCCGAAGTCCAATATTTATCATTGATAACTATTAGGGGATAATTAATGACAAGAATCAAAACACCAAATCCTAAGGGTGTGTGTTTGCTCGTTCGACCGAAAACCAAAATAGGGGAGGTGTTTGACTTTTTGTCAAACACCAATAGTTGTGCAACAAGTATTCTAGTGGCTTTAAGGTATCCTATAAATACCAAAGGTTTTCAAGGCTTCTCATAATACACTCACCTTGAAAAGTTCTCCCCTCTCTTCCTCTTGTTTCGTGCGATCGACCAAGAAAACCAAAAGGGACGAATCCTATTTGGTCAAAAAGAAGTCAAGTTAGTCGACTCTTAGTCAATCGAAAACCCAAAGGTTTTACTCTTAGGTCGATCGCCACAAACGAGCGAATTAGAGTTTTCCCAAACCCTAATTCGAGCCTTAGTTCGATCCCTTGATCGTTTAGGGTTTTACTTGGTTTTGTACTCGCGTAGCTTGTGATAGGTTCGTAGTCCTAATCCTACCTGTGCAGTATCGGTGGATACCTAATGCGACCTGAAGAGTGATAATCCCCAAGAAACCCTAAAACGTATCGGAATGTTATGCTAATAAGAGCTTCAAGATAGTGAAATGATTTACACTGCTAAAACTAACCGACACAACACAATAGCTCATGATATGAACTATGAAGTCAACATCCAATATTATAACAATACAAGTCATACCATTTAATGTGCATATTAGTTTTAGCAAAATCTCCTTTCTTCAATTTATGCTATCTTGCAATGCGCAAACACACAAAACCAAATTAGTTAAAGATGATTTACCACAGGTGTTGGCAGTGAGAAGTTGTCAAGCATCTAAAAGTAGTTCTCATAAAACTAACATTTGAAATCTATAGTTTTTTTTCCTAACATGTGTTCAAATGAAAGGAGGAATTATGGTTAATTGTGTTGTTTAAATTAATAATGAAAAAAAAAAAAAAAAAAAAAAAAAAAAAAAAAAAAAAAAAAAAAAAAAAAAAAAACCAACTTTCTGAAAAAAAATGTTGTGAATAGAAAGGAATGAGAAGACAAAGGTAAGCAAAGTAGTTGGGGGATTGAAGAAGCGTGGAGGATGTGACAAATTTACTAAAGGTGTTGTCAAAACTATTGTCATACAAATTTACTAAAGTGTAATACAAATATACCATCTTTTTTATGGCTGAGCAAACGACTCGAACGGACTGGACCGACCGAGACCGGACCGACCACATTCGATCCGGTCCTCAGTCTTGGCTTTTTGCTAATTCGGTCCGGCCGGTGCGGTCCGGTCCGGACCACAAACCGATTATTTAGCCTTGTTGGACCGGACCGACCGAGACCAAACCGGACCGACCACATTCGGTCCGGTCCTCGGTCCGATCCGGTCCTGGACCGATGCTCACCCCTAATCTTTTTTAATCACTGCAAAATTATTATCATAGACATAAGATAAGTGTCATCAAAAGTCAAAAAAGTATCACTAAAAGAAAGAAGTGTCATTAAAAAATTTGTGTTTCTCTCATACTTAAAAAAATGTAGCTAGAAGTAAACAAAAGTCTATTCATAATGATTAAAAAAGGAGTATGAGTTGCATATTTTTTTCCCATTCTTTTTACACATTTTGTTTATAAAAATTGTCCGTAAGTCCCAAAATTTTAGAATTTTGTTCTCATTTTTTACATAATGTCACTAAATATTAAATTTAATAACATTTTATTTTATAGAACCTCTATCACTAAATTCCATTTTCTATCAATCCTTAAATATCATAAATCTTATGTTATTGTTTTATAGATTGAACAACGTATGTTTCTCTTAATGGCATCCGATGTAACTGAGCAACATCAAGTAAATCAATATTCAGTTTTAACAGAACCGAGCATAAAAAAGGGCTGGAATGCTTCCACAAATAACCGAGCAGTTCAATGCAACTCAAGTAGTCTATAATAAAGCGATTTATGTCTCATGTCGGTTAGAGAGGTAAGGTGAGGGTCCATTTCTTTGTAAATGATTATTTAGAATGTATTGTCATTTATATCACAGGATAAAAATAAGTAATAGTAATGTGAGGTATAAACGGTAAGACACTCTAATTTAGAGTGTGCCAAACTGCCAATCATTTATGTGAGTGTTCTAGTTACCTCCCAATATAAAAGTATCTTAATCTCTCTATCAAGACGAGAAGTTAGTAGAGATGATATCAATATAGAACTCATATTTGGCATAAAACCAATGAACCAATCATAGCCACCCATTTTTATTTTCCACATTTTTTTAAAACAACATATTTTGCAAACCGTAAATCTTCAAGCTAAAAAAAAAAAAAAAAAAAAAAAAAAAAAAAAAAAAAAAAAAAAAAAAAAAAAAAGGGGAAAAAAAAAAAAAAAAAAAAAAAAAAAAAAAAAAAAAAAAAAACAAAAGAAAAAAAAAAAAGTGCTTCTATTTGCATCAGTTGCTCTTAAGTTTTGAAGCTCGAAATGTATAAGGAGTCGAAAAGGTGGAATCTTCCTTGAAGGTTGTCGAATTAGACACATTACCAAAACCTGATCTCTGCTGCAAGTTCTCAGTGGGTGGCTGAAATGCAGACCTGGTCCTGCGGTGTGATGAGCCCTCCGTCACAGACCCGTCAAGGAGATGATAACTAGCAGAGAGCGAGCGGTAACTACTTTGAAGCCTGTGTTTCTTCATGGCATGCATCAGAAGTGTTGTTTATATGTGGGGTAATATGGGATGGTTATCCTGATAGCAATTAGAAGTCACGAGTATGAACGCTTTCAGATCGATTAAATTGGAGTGGATACCAATTAACGACCGGATAAAATCTAATTGATTCAAGTTTGTGTATTGTATTATGTTTGCAGAGAGATTACGTGTTTCTGTATNAATAAAAAGTAGAGTGGAAGAAGGTGGAAGTGAACAGAGGTTGGGTGTCTTAAAACGACAGAGATACGCTGTGATGGGGCACAGAGTCTTGATTCCGTGGGCCTCCACCAATCTCAACCGTTTATTTTCTCATCTTCATTTTAAAAACTTTTTGTTTATTTCCCTTCAATAATATATTTTGATAAAAATAATTTCGAGACCCCTTGAAGATGTCAAAATAATATTGCGTTTCGACAGATGAAAATAGATTCTAATGAGTACGAATATTATTTGATTCGTAAAAAATGTAGTTGATAGTATATTTTAAAACTTTGTCAAGAAATAAACAGTTGTTTTGAGACGTAGAAGATTTAGTAAATTTTAGCACTAATGATTTTGATTTCATTTTTAAAACTTTGTCTAAGAAGATTTAGTACAGAATTGGATGATCACCTAAAGCTTTTGATTTTTTTTGCCTTAGCAGAATAAAAAAAATCATTAATTGTAGTGTACAAGTGGTTTCGACTTATCGACTAAACAAGTTAAGATGGGGATTAAGAATTACAGTAGTAGACAAATATTTCATTCAAAACATTTGCGTTCTTAATAGGGGTGTTCACCGGTTCGGTTATTGGGTTGTTCGGTTTATTTGGTTCGGTTAAAATAATTTTCTGGGTCAAATCGAAAACCAAACCGAACCGAAAACCGAATTTGAATTTGGTTCGGTTTTCGGGTTAACCCGAATAATCAGAATTACAGCATTATATTTTTTTTAGTATTCAAAACTATATATTTTTGCCAAATAAAAATTATTTCAAAAATAAAAGGTTATTCTTTTTCTTTTTTTTTCTTCTTTTAATATTTAGGATAAAATTTTAATAGTTTTTTTTTTTTTTTTTATATATATAAATGTAGAGGAAAATTCAATTGCATACCATTTTTTTGGTGCATACCAAAGGACAAATCCCCACCCTCCATCCTTTTTGATCTAATGGCTTAGATTAATCTAAGATTTAATCACTTAAACCTAATTTTACCCCACCTATATAAAGTTTTATTTTATTTATTTTTTCCCCATCTGTTTTTTTTCCACACACAGTTTGTGTGTGTTTTCTCTCAACCAACTTCTCTCTATAATCTGTTACTTTTCCCCTCCATAATCAGTTACCACCGCAACACCACCGCTACACCATCGTTCCGATCATCATCACCATCACCGTTCCAGTCAACATTCCGATCATCATCTCATAATCACCTCTCGATCATTATCATCCTTTTTATGTCTTCTTTTGATTTAAATGAACCATTTGTTTTCAGAAGCTGATTTGATGGATATTGTTGTTGTTGATAGTGCTGTTGAATCGTTTGTTAATTATGTGGATCAAGTTATTTAACATTCCTTGTGATCAAGTTGCACACCAAGTGTTTGATGAAATGTGTGAGTGAAACATATTTGATAATTTTGTTATCTGCTCTTGTAATTTTGCTTATTAATTAAGTTGTTAGTTGAATTTATGTTTTTAATTGCATTTGAATGCTGTTTTTGTGTCTAATTGTGGTTTTGAATCTGCTATGTAGCATACGTTTAGTATCACCAGTGATACCACCTACAATACCACCTGTGATATCACAGGTGATATCACTGGGGTGATATCACAGGTGATATCACTGGTGATATCACCTGTGTGTCAGCTTTCTTCTATTTGTTGAATCAATTGTGGTGATGGAGGAACTTGTGATATCACAGGCGATATCAAAGGTGTTTAACCTTCTTCAATTTGTTTGTGGAGATGTTGGGCTTTTTTGAACCACAATTGCAGTTGCTGTTGATTCTTTTGTTTAATGTAGCCATTTTTTTTGCAAATTGCAATCACAAATAGTTTGGTGACATCGTCTCTTTTTATGTCACATACAAAACAAACAAGTACGATTTTTAACTTGTAATATCTCTTGTGATATTTCATTGTTTTTGTAAATTTTGTGTATATTATCACCTGAGATATTTCTCTTTCCAGGTACATGATAGTTTTTGTGCCTTTTACTACAATTGACATTCACAAATAAATGTTTTTGCTGATGGTATATGTGTAGTATCACTAGTGATATGTTTGATATATGTGTAGTATCACTAGTGATATGCTTGATATATGTGTAGTATCACCAGTGATATGTTTGATATATGTGTAGTATCACCAGTGATATGATTGATATATGTGTAGTATCACCAGTGATATGTTTGATATATGTGTAGTATCACCAGTGATATGTTTGATAATCTGTTTCTTATTGTTGGAATTACTGATAAGCTGTCTATGATACTGGACTTCTTTTGTAGACAACCTGAGAGAGCTAAAGTCAAACTTGAGACTGATTTGCCAAGTCTTCCACCCCGAAAAGTTTGTGATATTGTTCAAGATTTTATGGGTATAAAGAATCCTCCTAAAGGACATAAGAATAACCGTATTAAGGGTGGACGTGAGAAAGCTATTGAGAAAAGTAAGAACCAAAAGAAGGGTTGTACCTTGTAATTTAACTGATCATAATAGACATACTTGTCCAAACAAGGGAAGAGTTTCAAATGTCAATGGGGCGGCGGCGTAGTTGAAAGTGGAGGCGGCTTCTCAGTCACTGCAATTGAAGTATTAGTTTTTTGATTGATTTATTTTTTTTACTGAATTGTTAGGTTTATTTAATAGCATTGCTAATTTTATCCTGGACTTGTATATCATTTGTGATACTATTTTTTTTTTTTTTTCTTCTTCTGAATTATTAGGTTTACTCAATAGCACTAGTAAAATAAAGCTTCACAAGTAAACAAAAAAACCTATAAAATATACAAAATTTCACAAGTGATAATACAAATATCACTAGTGATAATACACATATACAGTTCAACTTCAAATATCACTGGTGATACTACAGGTATGACACTTTTCACATTACCATATTAAAGTAAATACCACTCAAAACTTTATCAAACAAATATTCACAAATCAAGATGGATTAAACAATTGCTCGCTATGGCCCATTTCTATGAGTTTGAATCTCTTGTGACAAATAGCATTCAGTCAAACTAAATACCTACTATTGACTTCGAACTTGTCAACTATACACATTTATTTATAACCGTATAAATTAAAACATAACAACGCAACTGTTTTCATCAACTTGTTGTATTTACTTTTGTTCTTCAAAATCCGTCTTCTCCATTGGTTCATCATCCAGCACCTTCATTTTATTCCCAGATGCTTTCGGGGGAACCTTTGATATCACATGCGATCACATATCACATGTGATATCACAGGTGATACCACCTGTGATATCACAGGTGATATCAAGTGATATCACAGGTGATATCACTGGAGATATCACTGGTGATATCACATGTGCGTCAGCTTTCTTCTATTATGGTGATGGAGGAACTTGTAATATGACAGGTGTTTGAGCTTCTTTAATTTGTTTGTGGAGATGTTGTGCTTTCTTCAATGGCAATTGCACTTGTTGATTCTTTTGTTTGTGATGCTGTTTTTTTGCACAGGTCTCATTCAAGTCTGCATCAAAATATTTTCATAATTTTTGTTAGTGTACGAATAGTTCATTTGTTTTCAATATCATATGTCAAACAAATAACTATTTGTTATCAAAATAAATATACTACCAATCAACAATAATTTAACTGTTATATCACAGGTGATACACTACCAGTCAATATTGTTATCAAATACCGCGGTAAAACATTTTGAAACATGCAGATATCACTAGTGATACACTACCAGTCAATATTGTGATTTGCACGGTTAAGTCAAATACAAATATCACTAGTGATAATACACATATACAATTCAACTTCAAATATCACTGGTGATACATACGTATGATACTTTTCACTCACACATTTCATCAAACACTTGGTGTGCATCCATGTATACAAAGCTTTTTACTCAGAAACTCAACCAAATGTAAACACTAAAAAACACAACCAATAAAACAACTAAATAATTAGTCGGAAGCATCGTACCTTCATCTCGACATTCAGTTGGTTCATTTTGAACCGGTTTTTTTCATGGATCTGCTTGTGCACTCGCTGATTCTTCCATTTTTGTGTTTTATTGATGATTTGAACGGTTAAAATCGGTTGATTTTGAGTGTTTGTTGCAGTTTTTTAATGGAAGTTAGAGAGAGAAAGTGGGATTTTTTTATACAGATTTTTGTTGAAAGTGAGAGGTGTAGGGGTGGGGTTGGTGGGGTAAGTTTTGTGAATTGGCAGAAGTGGTCCCTCCGTGTTTTTTTATTCTTAAATCATGTTTTTTTGATCCGACGGTCAGGATTGATCTATTAGTATGTGGGAGTTTTTGGGTTTGCAAAATAAAACGCCTCATAAATGTATAAAAAGTATATATATTTATGTAAATTCAGTTTTTGGTTCCATTTCAATTTAGATACTAAAACCATATCCAAACCGAAAACCAAACTTTTAGTTGAGTTCGTTTCAATTTCGATTTATTCGGTTATTACCCGAAGTCCCGAACAATACACACCCGTAGTTCTTAATAAGGTAGTATTTCTTTTTATATGGGCTCAAAGTCTTAGCAGCTAGTCCAGTGATATTATAGAAACACAAACGGCCCATAAAGTATCTTATGATCCAAATTTGTTTCATCTAACAACTGTTTATAAGTTTAATGCACGCAGGAAATTTACACGTAAATAGAATTTATTTTAAAAGTACTAATTTAATTTACAGACATATCAAAGTTTGTGGCAATGTTTACAGTTATGTAAGTGTGATATTACATGCACATGATTTATACTATAAGTACAACTAATAATTATGTTTTAACTAAATTTATTTGGCGTATACTTATAGGTCGTGCTTTCATTTACTTATAATCTCATGAATCTACAGACTATTTCATATTACAATTAAATAATTTATCGTCTTCTTTATTTTAGTCTTTGACCCATGTGTGCACGGGTTATTAAACACGGACTAGATTTTTGCAATAATTATAACTATAATAATATTTTAACTATAATTGCTCGGGTTTGAAAATATGTTCACATTTGTTTAATAATCTATTGTTTGGTTAGTTTAATATTTTATTTTAACATAATTCAAATTAATTGAAGATAAATGTTTTTATATATGTTATATTGCATCTCGTGTATATACTCAATAACTTGCAGGCGTACGTTGATAATATTTTTTTATTACAATCAATCTAATAATAATAAGCAGCAGCAACAGCAGTAGTAGTAGAAATGGTAGTTTATAAAAAAGTTTAAAGTATATGGGGGTTTTGTAAAATATACAATTTTTTATAAAGATTATGAAAATTGAGAATTTTACACTTAAGTTCATACAACTATATAATTAGCCTTTTTTAAAGTTTAAAAAGTTTGATTGTAAGTTCTATTGAACAATCAAAATATAACGTTTATTTAAAAAAAAAAAAAAAAAAAAGGTCATTCGTATTTTCATTTTTTTTTTCTCCATCAAATTTCTTCACTGAATTTACTGATAGCTTGACCAAAATAATTGAGTTTTGATTTTATTAGTAAATAGAAAGATTTCATTGTGCAATTGAGCTCCTCTATTAATTAATAGAAAGACGTACTGTCACAACTCACAAGACATTTTTCACTTATTATATAAAAGAGGATGTTGCTATCAACTTATCAACCATCTAGAGTTCTAGACCATAAAACCTGACTAGTTTATTTAAGTAACACGTTTTGATATTGTTTTTGTTGGAATACTTGATACATCTGATAATACTATGGGTTGTTAACTAGATAAAAGTCATAGTATGATTTATTTTCCTGAGGGCAAATTATTAAAAAAAGTATTATCCTTGCCAATGTTTCATCTTCTGGGTAGCGAACTATTTTTTTTCATTTTGAGGGTAATTTTCTTTCAAATTCATTATCTTTAGGGTAATATGTGACATTTTTGCCCTTCGAGAAAAAAAAATTTGTATTAGCTACGAGGGGCAAAAATGTCCAAAAATTTCGCAAAATACCCTAAAGATGATGAATTTGAAAGAAAATTACCCTCAAAATGAAAAAAAAATAGTTCGCTACCCAGAAATGAAACAGTGACAAGTATAATACATTTTTTTAATAATTTGCCCTTTTCCTTACCATGATATACCTACTTGCCAAAAGTTCTTTATAGATCCAATTTTTACCATAAAACCCATCAAACAATCTTAGCCACTCATTTTTTTTTTATCAAAAAAAAAAAAAAAA
>LBNU01012827.1:60715-89407 GCA_014162995.1 Artemisia annua | reverse complement strand
GGGGGGGGGGGGGGGGGGGCGGGGCGTCAGTGGAAGTTATGTATGAGCACTGCTTCAATAACCTGAGTCCAGCAATCCAGTCAAAGCTAAAGAAGACCCAGACTCCGTTAGTAGGTTTCTCTGGTGAAGTCATCAAACATTTGGGGAAAATAGAGCTAGAGGTATGCTTCGGTGACCACGGTTTATACCGGAGAACCAAAATGAAATTCTCGGTTATCCGATCAGCATCGCCCTATAACATTATTTTAGGAAGAAGCGGGTTGCGGGAGCTGAGGGCTATCCCGTCTACCCTCCACGCTATGATGAAATTCCCCACACCGAGAGGAATCGCAACGCTTGTAACAAGGGCGGCAACTGTTCTGGAGTGCCGCAAGAGGGAGGAAGAACAGTTGTTAACCGAAGATGAGGATGAGTTAACCGATAGGACAACTCCTCTTTATAAAGAAAAAATAGTCCCACCTATGGAAGAAGTATAGGTACACCCAGCCCACCGGGATCAACTAGTTACCATCGGAACAGGATTCTCTAAAGAATGCCGGAGGGAACTGATAGATCTGTTGAGGAGAAATAAAGATATATTTGCTTGGCAGCCGTTGGACATGACTGGAGTGCCCAGGTACTTAGCAAAACATAACCTCAATGTTAAAATAGGTGAGACGCCGGTGGCACAGAAAAGACGAACATTCTCTCAGGAGAAGAACCAGGTGATAGCCAAAGAAGTACAAGAATGGGTGAAAGTGGGTATTGTTAGATCGGTCCGGTACCCTACCTGGATATCTAATCCGGTTCTAGTCAAGAAATGTGACGGAAGCTGGAGGATGTGCATAGACTTCAAAAACTTAAACTTCTCATGTCCGAAGGACTATTACCCGCTGCCGGAGATTGATTGGAAGATCGAGTCCGTTATGGGCTTCAGGTATAAATGCTTCTTGGATGCATACAAATGATACCACCAGATACAGATGGCACCGGAGGACGAAGAAAAAACAACATTTTATACAGAACATGGAACTTATTGCTACACGAAAATGCCCTTCGTCCTGAAGAATGCCAGGGCTACTTATCAACGGTTGATAGATTCAGCTTTCGGAAAACAGATAGGAAGGAACCTGGAAGCATACGTAGACGACATGGTCATCAAAAGCAAATCTGAAAAGGCAATGTTGGCGGACGTAGCAGAAACTTTTGACAACCCACGGCGAATCAAAATGAAGTTGAACCCCAAAAAATGCTCTTTCGGAGTAGAAGAGGGCCAGTTCTTGGGATACATGGTCACATCCGAGGGAATAAGAGCCAACCCGAAGAAAACTAAAGCTATTGCCGAAATGAAATCGCCGGAGACATTAAAAGAAATGGAAAGCCTCAGTGGAAAACTCGCAGCATTAAACCGTTTCTTATCACGATCGACGGAAAAGTCACTCCCCTTCTTTGAAACGCTCAAAAACATCACGAAAGAAAACAAGGAAGAATACCGGTGGACTGAAAAGGCCGAAGAAGCATTCCAAGCTTTGAAAAAACTGATATTGGAACTCCCTTCGTTAACAACTCCCAGGCGCCAAGAAACTCTGTATATGTACCTCGCCGATTCAGCCGGAGCAGTTAGTTCGGCACTGCTTAATGTAATGAATTTTCATAACTTGTTTTAATATGCATATTTTGATGTGTTGTCACATTGATAATAATAACACGTGTTAGCTTTGTCTGGTATGACAACATATCAAAATATGCACATTGAAACATTTCATAAAATTGATTGCTTTTAGAGCTACTTTTTATAGTTCACGTATCAAAACGATATTTAAGAAAAATTTTGTTGCTACTTTGTGACCTAAACCTATTAAAAATGTTTCATCAACTAAAATATGTGATAGAAAAGGAGAGTGGGAGGTGAAAATCATCAAAATTGTGTTTTAACGTTATGCTTTACGAGCTGTGTTCACACATAAAAAAACATTGTCTTTTATTTGTAGTATTTATTAGAAAACATATTTAAATAATCTGTATTTATATCATAAATCTTTTTTCAAACATAATCAACAAAACGTATTGTTAAACCAAAGTTTTTTAACATCCATATAAATATATTTGAAAACAAAATTATACAAGGGCTGGACGATAGGTTTGTGGGTATGTGATGCTATGGTAACCTACAGGTCACCAGATCGAGACTCACTGACCACCGAACACCTTTTTTATTTTACAAGCAAAATTCCCAGGCCATGCGTATTAGGATCTGGGAATCCATGGGTCTTCAGGCCCAATCTATATTGTCCAAAAGCTATCTAATTCGTTTACTAGTAAAGCTTTATAAACTAAATTGCTTTGGAATTTTCATACAAAGTTATTCTCTTTATATTTTTAGGTCATTTTTAATTTCTTAATTTCTGTTTACAGATCAAGATTAGGGATTTTTTAAGTTTTGCTTTGTATAAGTTTAGAGAATAAGGCTTTTTACATTTGCATATATTTCATGATTTAATTTCTATGTTATTGATAAATTAAGATACGAAAAATCATGTAATGCACTGATTTATAGATTACCCGACCAAGCCAGACAACAACTTGAACGAACAATGAATAACAGAAACACCAATATAACTTTTAAAAAGTTTAAATTAATGAGAAAATTTTGACAACGTGTATCTTATAAAAAGGCTGATGACTATTTCTCGAGGATTTAGCCACACATGTAATAAACATTTGCTATGGTAACTTTTAGTCAAAAGTTGTGGTTAAACACATAACATACTTTCTTAAAGTTTTCTTTAGCCGATTAACTCAATACTTACTATAAAGCTTTATGATAAACTAAAAAGTTGACAATTATACTAATACTATAAGAAAAAATTATATTCCACTTTCAATATAATATTTTCAATTCAAGTTGCAAAAAATTCAAGCCCCCAGCGAAGGTAACTGAATAGCATTGACTCGGCGTCTTTTTCATAACTAGCGTTTTATGCTACTTATGTGATTTAAGGTGAGTTGAGGAGGAGATGTTTGGTTTGGGGAGGTCTCAAGTTCGAATTTCATCTGAGACTTTTACCCTTTCAGGCGGTAAAGGAAGGAACAGGCGGATTTTAGGATCAGCATACTGCTCAATTGGATGTCACTACTGAATATGAACCACTAACAACTAATAAGCCGATCTAAAAAACAATACATTCCTAGTTTACAGATTTTACTATATAAATCGACTACTACCTCCGTCCCAAATAAATGTCTAGTTTTTATTTGTGTTATATAATACTTGATACAGAATATATGAATGGATTAGGTTTTGAATGTATTTTTATTTGCATAGTTTTCATCAAGTATTAAATAACACAAATAAGAATATTTAAGGTCAAAAGTTAAGCAAAAAAGACTCTACAGATTCAAACTGAACACTTATTTTGATACAAGGAGAGTATAATTTTAACTGTTATCTTTCACGCTTAAGCTTTTAACGTCTGATGCTCTGGAAAAAGATTTTTGATCGACATATAGCGGTGGTAATTCACCCACGTACGGTTACTATAATTTCTCTTTTTAAATTAATAAGTTTTTTCAACGGTCCCAAATTTTTATTCGTTTTTTTATTATTTTTTGTCTTATTTCTTCGAGAAGGATGTTTTGTTTTTATTTTCCTAATATTAAATTCAGTTATTTAGTAATGAAAATATTTTAATTATACTATGATGTAAGAAGATAATGCAGAAAGCAATATCTTATCTTTTTGTATTATGACATGTAAAGAGTGGGATAGTCATATGTGTTTTGTTTTTTGTTGGGTTAAGTCGATCGACTTTTGTCTCTCTTTGATAGTTTGATATGATTCTCTATTTTATTAGATGATAAATAAGGCCCAAGCCGGATATATGGGGTTGAGTCCATTAGGTTTTATTATGTATTACCTCTATATATATTGTATCAATAAAACGTATCACTTACGAGGTTTTATATTATCTAACATGGTATCGGAGCGGGTCTGATCCTCAGACCAAGGTGGCTAAGTTGAACCGCCTCTTCTATGTCACCCGGTCAAACCAAGGTAAATCGCACCCACTGTTTCACATGAAGATGAGAGAGCTAAAAAATAGGAATCTTAACAAGATGCAGCAGCCGCAACATATGCTAGTTTTCTAACTTTATGGCAGGCTATTGATTGCTTCCTTCGTATCTATCTATATCTATCTACGTGGTTTACTTTGGATGTGAACTTGTGATCTTTTAGTGTTCTGTTATTTAATGATTAGGTTGAAAAGAAAAAAGAAAGAAAAAAAAAAAAGTTATAGTTATTTTATGTTTGTTTGATAGTCGATTGTTCGTACGGTTTTGTTACCAGTCGACTAAAGTGACCGTTGATACCAGTATCTAAAGTCGACCGTTGGTACGGTGTTGTTACCAGTCGACTTAGCCGACCGTTGGTACCAGTCGACTAAAGCCGACCGTTGGTACGGTTTTGTTACGAGTCGACTAAAGTTATGTTTTTATTATGTTAATGTTTTCTTTTCTTTTCTAGTTTACTACTCCAGTTCGAGCTTTCGCGATTTCGCCGCTCGGACTGCGGGAGGGTAGTAGATGATAAATAAGGCCCAAGCCCGGTATGTGAGGTTGAGTCTATTAGGGTTTCATTATGTATTACCTCTATATATGTCGTATCAATAAAACATATCACCTACGGGGTTTTATATTGTCTAACACATTTTAGTCATGATTTGTTTAGTAGATAGATTAAAATATAAGAAAATATTTTGGCTACAATTAAAATATCTGATTGGCTACATTTTTACACTAAGATTCAGAGACTCACAAATATGCTCAAGGATTCACAAAAAGACTCAGCGACACATAATTTGTAACACGAAATTATAAAGAGTTGGCTAAAAACTTGTAGATAAAATATTCCTAAAATATAATGTGCATTAATTTGTATGATTCTTTTGTTAAGGGAATATGAATGATTTGGTGATATTCTTTATTAGTTACAGTTATAGATTTGTTTGATTGATTCAATTTTTTGATTTTAGGAGACTCATTGTTTTTTATGTTCGAGTTTTCAGGTTTTTTCTAGATGAGCTAAGAAATGATAGGTAAAAAAGAAAAGAAACCAAATGACTTGCGAGATATCTAGTTGGTGTTTTAAAAGGAAAATATAAATGAAAGAATGTTGATTTTTATTTCGTATTTCCGGGTTGAAATGAAATAAAAAAGAAGAAAAAAATTGCATTCTCGAGTTAGAAAGAAAAAGAGACATAATTAAATTTATGTCATTTTAAAAATATTCACTTTATCACTAAAGACGAATATAAATAAGAGATGTATGAAAATTGGGGGTTAAATCGGTCGTTATATACTCAATAGTTTGGGTATAGTTTTGTTTCCTTCTAACGGAAACTTTTTAATGAAAATGCTACGAATTTTTCTGACATTTCCTTTACATTTTTTTTTCTTTTTTATACAACTAAGATTAAAGAACATAATAAAATTTTAATTTCTTGTTGTTTCCTTGTATCTCTGTTAAAAAAAAATAAAAAAACGTGACGTTAATGATCATGCTTTTCGACACAACCGTACTCGTAGGTCGATTTTGCAATTTGTATATTTTGCATTCTATTTTACTTTATCATACGCTCCACCTTTCCAATCAAGCGTGCAATGTACTTATTTTGAAAATTGAAATGGTGCTTTTCTTACTCGAACTAGGTAAAATATTTCGTTGTCTACTATGACAATTATAAATAAAAAATAAAAAAAGAAAAAGAAAGAAAAAAGAAAAAGCTAGTGACTTATGAAATACCATATTCTGATTCATTGGATTGTGAGAACGAACCTTATTGTTGTGAACAACAGATAATCTAGAATATTTTTGCTTCTCATATTGAGCAATTAACAACTTTTTTCCTGTCTACCTTCGAAGATCTCTTTCATCCATGTGACTAGGGGTTTGACCGATTCGAGCGTAGCCGAACATTGTGAAGATCGAAACTCTACTCGACTCAAATCCTGGGGCTCGTAACTCGATTGACTCGATCGGTATATATTTTCATGCTCAAGCTATAGCTCAGGATGACAGGGTGTAATCGATACTCTTGAGCTTGGCTCGGCTCGGTTCTACTCGATTATTGGCTTTGGAATGTTGGTAACCATAGTAATTAGAGATAAACATTACTCGATTCGGTATATTTGTGCTCAACTCGCCTGGCTTATAAAGCGCGAAATATATGTAAATATCCGTAAACACAAAGGTGAGAATGTTAAAAAGATATAAACTCACTAAGGATCGCGAGCTTTTCGACCCGAGTATTTTGATACTCAAACTCGACTAAAAAGTATACTCGAATAGCTCGAGCTCGAGCTCGAGCTCGAGCTCAACTCAAGTCAATCTCAAGTAGCTCGTGACTTGTCTGGCTTGTTTACACCTAATATCTAACTTGGCAAGCAATTTTTAGTCATGGACTCATGAGTGACATTTACTTTTAGCGTAAAACACGTGTATTTTTCGAAAAATACATTTCACAATAGCAAATGCGACCAAAAGTGTTTTCTTTTTGTTGTTTGTCATGACTTAGAAATATATGAACACGTGGCCTTCCAGGTATACAATATTTTAAATTTTCTTTTTTCTTTTTTGAGGTAAAGTGACATTTTAGAAAAGTCGGCAATAAAGAGGGCAGCTATCACTTCTTGAAATTTGGAAGTTTCATATCAAAAAGTTGAGTTGTCGATACCATTCGAGCGCATCCATACCTTTTAATCTACCATTAAAAACCGCAATTACGCGTCACATGTTTCTATTCATATATTTTTTGTTTCTAGAACCTAATAATCGAACAACAACATTTCAATGTGTTCGACCCCCTTGAGTGACACGAAATACTTTACTATTAACTAAATGTTAGTTGTCGGAGTGTTATTTGTAAAATGCAAGTTGTCCGACGATGTTTAAATGTTTATTCGCAAAACTAGAGGCGGAACCAAAGGGTTCTCGATATTGTGAAATAGTTAAATTGCTGATCTTAAATAAATAAATAAATAAAATTGTTAGTTAATTTAATACATTGTGTCATTGTAGAAAACAGTGTGTCCACCCTCATTGATGCAGATAGCGCTAATCCGTTCATTTTTTTATTATTATTATTATTTTTTTTTTTTTTTTTTTGCCAAATATAATACATGAAAAGGCAATATTTTAACTGTGTCATCGATCTTTTGAAAAGAGTGTCTGTACACATTAAAAAATTTTACCGTATTTGGAAAGTGTCTGATATTTCATATCTTCCATAACCAACAAAATAAAGTTTTAGTGAGTTTATAGTGATTCTTCTTTGAATTATATCAAATATGATAAGCTCCTTTAATTACTAAGTCCAAGTGTCATATGGAGCTTGAGTTTAACTAGAATTTTTTTTTTGGTGTTCGTAACTAATCAATGAGATTTATGCAATCATACAAAGCGACTGCCTCAATGATGCGACTAACCAGAGTGACAAAGTTGAAATGAACGAACTCATTAAATTGTGCCAAAGCGTCATTGGTCATTCCGTTGATGTTGAGTATTTGGTAGGTTTGGGAGACTTAAGTTCAAGTCAAATTTCGAGATTAAAGGCAATGTTATTACTACTGTGTTATTAGATTTGGATGCAGATGTCTTTGGTTTCCTCTTAGGCCAAGGATTTAAATCTCGTTAGGTGTGTACATTTGTGATAGCCAGAAAAAGGTTGGAACGGTATCGGATTAACCTGGTAAGACCGCGTACATCAGAGTTAAAAAGATTCGCTACTCCGGCTTAACTTAAACAGGAAAATCATATCCTTCTGCGTGTAACTATTTTTTTTTTCTTTGAAAGGCTGAGAATTTTATACAACAGACCACCCAAAAAAAGGGGCAAACAAAAGATCCAGGACTATACAGAGCCAAGCAACGCCAAAAGGCTACAGCCAATAGAAACTACACAAAAAGACTCAATCAAACGAATTGAAAGGCCTAGATATCCAAACATTCTAGTTAGCTGGCTTTGACGAATGACGGCCAGCCATCCAAGTCTTGGATAGTCTTTGAATGGCCGGGAAAATGTCTTCCTATTTAATCTTTGGGATAGAATCCGTAGTGGCATTTACGATTATTTCTCCACTTCCAAATCGCCCATAAAGAAATTTGGAAAACCCCTTGAAGAACCTTCCCCTCCTTTGAATTACCAACCGAGGTGATACTTCCACAAGCAATGTCCGAAATTGAGAAAGACGGAAACCACCGGACAATCAAGATTCCACCAACCCCAGACTTTCCTCCAAATGGGTAAGACACACGAACATTTGAGAATGCAATGATCCAAGTCTTCAGCGTCCTGCTCACAAAAGGGCAGGCCAAGGACTCTAACACGACACACGAGATGATAGATTAGAACGGGTAGGTAACCTATTCAAAAAAGCCCGCCAAACACAAATATTCACCTTTCGAGGTATCCAAGAATTCCAGAAGTGATGGTTGCCGATGCTATTATTGGCAAGGTAAATGTTTTGAATCCATTTAGACATGATGCAGACTTTGAAACTTCTTGAACTATCAAAGGCCCATAGCCACTTATCTCTCTCCTCGGCTAAAGAGGGAAGACTTCCAATGTAGGAAAATGGCTCTTCCACGAGGGGAAATGCCAACTCCGATTCAACCCCAAGTTTTCTTCACCATAGACCGACGCTCGCTTATAGTGCAATCCTTGTTAGTCTCGAGGGCAAAAAGTCTACGAAAAGACTCCAAGACCCCACTTCTACACCATGGATCTTTCCAAAGTAAAGTACTTGAGCCAATTGAAACTTTACGAACAAAAGAAGACTTAAATGAAGAGTTGATATTATCAATACTCTTAATAATATTGATGATGTCAGGCCAAATTCCACTCGATCCCAGCTGATTTGCAGGCAAATTTAAACTGCCATCCGCCCCGTAAAAACTTAAACAGGGTATATGTAAGGATAGCTAGCAAGCTCACGATAGCTTACCTTTGCCAAGTACAAATGTTGAATAACAAACTCACTTAGCGCGACAAAAATGTCATTTAATGTGTGCACTTCATCTAGCTAAGATTTTCGCAACACACTAGCTCATTTCACTTATACATCCAGTTGTTACGGATACAATGAGTTGCAACATCGACAGTAATTTGTGAACTTGTTTGAACATCAATCAAACAGACATGTTTAAGCTACAAATATTCAATGCAGTACATGATGCTAAATTTTGGCTAAACACTAAATACATAAAAACCAAAACATTTATAATGCATTCCCTTTTTCATCAAATTACAAATCTAAAAAAAGAAGTGAATATGTTCTACATTGGGCAAATCATGCCACTATCAAGAATTCTTTCATCTATGGCAATTTGCCCCATGCTATACTACTCTATCCACCCCCCATATTAACCTTTTTGTGCATCCAACAACTTGGTCTTTTGGCCACACATAATTGTCCCCATTTTTGCCCTTCAACTTGTGTTGTCCAATTTCGAAAATCGACCCATTTGCAACTTGGTATACAAATAGGACGCTTCAACTAGACTTGACTCGTGTCACCAAGGCGCGGTGCGTTTGCGCTTGCTTAACGATTGTACGGAAGTGCTCCCATACACGAGACGTTGCGCGACATCTCACATTTGAAAGGGCTTTGGCGCGTACATAAACATGTCCTGCAAAGGGGACAGTTGATAGTCATTATAGTATTGCGATTGAGGGGTAAAAGCATCATCCGGAAAAGGGTCAATGTAGTTAAACTGGAACTCATTTTTTTTCGGGTCGCTTTGCACCTCTCTTTCGTGTTCAGGGCTTGAATCCGTGTGCAAAGTAGGCACCGACTCGGATGTGTCGAAATGAAACACATCGTTCATGACGTGATGTGGCACTGATGATGGAGGATGCAACGGTGGCGGTGTAGGGGTATATCCTGTTATCTTCGGCTTAGTTTCGACTTCCATTTCAGAAATTTGATTGTCTTGACTACTATTGTCCACATAGTGCTTCTCTAGTGTACCTTTTTTGTTGTATATTCGACATAGAACCCAATCATCTAACTGTAAAACACAAACAAATAAACATTTAGTACCAATCTTCATTCTAGAACCCTTTTTATAATATTCCGTCTTAAAATAAATGTTCATGTTCATTTTGTAAAAAAGTAAACTTGAACATTTAATTTAAGACGAAAACAAGTATCTTAATTTCTAGAGTAAAATCATACCCTAAGATTGTTGTTTCGCTTTCCGGCAGATCGATCGACATTAGCGAGGCGATATTCGTGCATAATCCAATTAGTTTTAACACCTCTAGGGGCTTTTCCAGCGTAGAACACCAAAGCCTTCTTAATCCCGACTGGTTTTGGTTTCCCAATTGGTTTATCGGCTCCTGTGGCCTTCCAATAGCCAGTTCCAGCAGCTCGATTCGGTCGTGATCCGTTCGGGTATTTTCGGTCTCTAGGCGAAAAAAAGTACCACTCTTTTTCTCCATACAAAGCCATATCTAAAAAAATCAATCCAATAAACAAATCAATACTCCATAGATGATAGATGGATCCAAATTAGAGAAAGCATCTAAAACAAGAATAATGTACAATAAAATCATTTAGCCATTGAACTTTTAGTATAGTAAAAAATTATCATCCATAAAAGATGAATAGTTGGATAACTTCTAAACACCATCTTTTAAAAAGCAAAAAGCAAAAAAGCAAAGAATAATAAACATGAAATAAATAGATATAGATACACTCAAAATTACTTAAATTAACTATTTACTTTTATTGAAACTTATCTACACTTATCTAATATACTTTTTGTGGACATATAATTTACAACCATAGTTAATTAACATTTAAATACCACCAATCCAAAAACCATATTAACTAGATAAACCATGTAAATAAACAATCTTAAAGCAAAAACAGGTAAAAATATAAGTCAAACAAAAGATGAAAAAAATGAAAGAAAAGAAAAAAAATTACCAGGAAGTTGCCATGGATCAAACTTATACAAATCAATCTCAGCAATAATGGGTACAGAAATGGTTTGAGAAGCACATTTCCTACACAAATAATGCATCACCAATTCTTCATCAGTCGGATGGAACCTAAACCCTGGTGGCAACTCCAAATTCTCACACGAACTCATGATCTTTTTTTTTCCTTAAAAAGTAGTGTAAAAATCTTTGTGGTCTTGAAATGTCAATTTGACTAGTTTTTTCCTCAGTAGTTTGGAACAAGATGTGATGAAGCAAGTATATATAAACACAAGAATGTATTAAAGAGACCTTCCTTTTTGCACAAAAATTGTTGTCGTAGTACATATTTCAAGCAACTCTGTTGCACGAAATACCTGCAAGGTCATTGAAAGAAACGGTTCAGCGTTCGTTTTATACCCAAACGAATTACAATGGACCAATAATACAAAACGAAAAACTATACTTAAATGCATAGTATTCGTCTTCCCAATACTTGTTACACCATAAGCGAACACCGTTCCTACATTACCAAACTTATATTAGCTCAAATAAAATGTGGCTCAATTAACCAACTGATAAAATAGATTATAGGCAAAAACTTTATAGAGTTGATGGCTCAATTAACCTAATAAATACAATTTAAAGGCATAAAAAGAAAAGATCAAACATTCAAAACATCAAGCACTTCTTTCACAAGAAACTGTTCCAACAATTCTTATACCACAAATGAGCTTCATAACGACCAGTCCATCTACGCCTTCACATTTAACAAACAAATTTGGACATAATTTGAGAATGGCGAAATAAACTATAAGACACCAATACTTAAGAAAGTACACTAACCTTTGTGCATGTTCCATGTAGATCATCAAACCAAATCGTCTGAATAACATCTCACTTGCCTCCTTTATTCCCAAGGTGTACGTTTGGTGTTGTCTCTGCCCTTTATTTCTAAGATCATAAATTTTTATTAATTTCTGCATACCAAAAATATTAACATTGTTCTATTATGGAAGAAACATGTCAATTAAAACGACATAACAGGATTTTTCATTTTTCTGCAAACCTCTGAGAGAGTGAACCTCGACATCCTTCCCCAACGTTATAGCATAGCCCAGACGCATAAATCTACAATGTTAAAATCCTGCACTTAAACATTCCATAAAAAATTTAAATCATTGAGACAAAAATCATTTAAAAGGCCTAAAGGACCAAGCAAAACCATTAGCAGAAACTCCTAATCATAAGTTGTTTGAGTTTTTAATATTACCACCCAAAAATATTCACTCATTGGTGCAATAAAACCAAAGAACAAAACAAATCAAAATAGTGGTACTATGTGCTTTAAATCGAAACCCTAAAAAAATGGATAGATGTGATACTTACTAAGTTTACAGTCTGACAACATTGAAATCACTGGCAAATCAAGAAAGTTGTATGATAAAATCAGATGATGTATATGAGGATTTGTATGTGTGTTTTTGAATCGGTGATATCCTAGAAGAAACTGTTTTGAGTGATTTTTGAATTTTGAATCGGTGGAAGAGTATTGCAGATATGTTACGAATCATTTATTGCTTAACAAAAATACTCTTTTTTGCCAAGTATAAGAGAAGCGTACAGGAGAAGAATGGTGCATTAGGTGTTTGTACAAATGTAGTTAATTAAGGAAATCCACATCACTGCATTAAACCAATTTTTAATGCATGATGCTTAGAAGGGCTTGTACAAAAGCTTATTTTATTAGAGAAAATAGATATATTAGTTCACTTTTAGAATTATTTAGTCGCATTAATCGCTTAGTTAATTGCTTTAGTAGTTAATCATTTTTAGTTTAGTTGCATTTTAGCTTAAGTTGCCTTGCTTGCTTATTAGTTGCCTTTATTTTATATTTCGTAATTTTAGTTTAAAACTCCAAATTCTCATTTCCTTCCGCTATCCATTCATTTCACAAAACTCGATCCCGATCCAATCAACTCAAATTAACGCCTCGTTGGGAGAAACGACCCGAGGAACGTACTTGCCCGTACTACTTTGGTAACGATCACGTCTATTATATTATATATATAGGATATAGCACGTATCAAAAATTTTGCCAAGTACAAATGTTGAATAACGAACTCACTTAGCGCGACAAAAATGTCATTTAATGTGTGCACTTCATCTAGCTAAGATTTTCTCAACACACTAGCTCATTTCACTTATACATCCAGTTGTTACGGATACAATGAGTTGCAACATCGACAGTAATTTGTGAACTTGTTTGAACATCAATCAAACAGACATGTTAATGCAGTACATGATGCTAAATTTTGGCTAAACACTAAATACATAAAAACCAAAACATTTATAATGCATTCATTCCCTTTTTCATCAAATTACAAATCTAAAAAAAGAAGTGAATATGTTCTACATTGGGCAAATCATGCCACTATCAAGAATTCTTTCATCTATGGCAATTTGCCCCATGCTATACTACTCTATCCACCCCCCATATTAACCTTTTGTGCATCCAACAACTTGGTCTTTTGGCCACACATAATTGTCCCCATTTTTGCCCTTCAACTTGTGTTGTCCAATTCCAAGAATTGACCCATTTGCAACTTGGTATACAAATAGGACGCTTCAACTAGACTTGACTCGTGTCACCAAGGCGCGGTGCGTTTGCGCTTGCTTAACGATTGTACGGAAGTGCTCCCATACACGAGACGTTGCGCGACATCTCACATTTGAAAGGGCTTTGGCGCGTACATAAACATGTCCTGCAAAGGGGACAGTTGATAGTCATTATAGTATTGCGATTGAGGGGTAAAAGCATCATCCGGGAAAGGGTCAATGTAGTTAAACTGGAACTCATTTTTTTTGGGGTCGCTTTGCACCTCTCTTTCGTGTTCAGGGCTTGAATCCGTATGCAAAGTAGGCACCGACTCGGATGTGTCGAAATGAAACACATCGTTCATGACGTGATGTGGCACTGATGATGGAGGATGCAACGGTGGCGGTGTAGGGGTATATCCTGTTATCTTCGGCTTAGTTTCGACTTCCATTTCAGAAATTTGATTGTCTTGACTACTATTGTCCACATAGTGCTTCTCTAGTGTACCTTTTTTGTTGTATATTCGACATAGAACCCAATCATCTAACTGTAAAACACAAACAAATAAACATTTAGTACCAATCTTCATTCTAGAACTCTTTTTATAATATTCCGTCTTAAAATAAATGTTCATGCTCATTTTGTAAAAAGGTAAACATGAACATTTAATTTAAGACGAAAACAAGTATCTTAATATCTAGTGTAAAATTATACCCTAAGATTGTTGTTTCGCTTTCCGGCAGATCGATCGACATTAGCGAGGCGATATTCGTGCATAATCCAATTAGTTTTAACACCTCTAGGGGCTTTTCCAGCGTAGAACACCAAAGCCTTCTTAATCCCGACTGGTTTTGGTTTCCCAATTGGTTTATCGGCTCCTGTGGCCTTCCAATAGCCAGTTCCAGCAGCTCGATTAGGCCTTGACCCGTTCGGGTATTTTCGGTCTCTAGGCGAAAAGAAGTACCACTCTTTTTCTCCATACAAAGCCATATCTATAAAAAATCAATCCAATAAACAAATCAATACTCCATAGATGATAGATAGATCCAAATTAGATAAAGCATCTAAAACAAGAATAATGTACAATAAAATCATTTAGCCATTGAACTTTTAGTATAGTAAAAAATTATCATCCATAAAAGATGAATAGTTGGATAACTTCTAAACTTTAAAAAGCAAAGAATAATAAACATGAAATAAATAGATAAAGATACACACAAAATTTTACTTATATTTACTATTAACTTTTATTGAAACTTATCTACACTTATCTAATATACTTTTTGTGGACATATAATTTACAACCATAGTTAATGAAATAGTACTTAAATACCACCAATCCAAAATACATATTTTACTAGATAAACCATGTAAATAAACAATCTTAAAGCAAAAACAGGTAAAAATATAAGTCAAACAAAAGATGAAAAAAATGAAAGAAAAAAAAAATTACCAGGAAGTTGCCATGGATCAAACTTATACAAATCAATCTCAGCAATAATGGGTACAGAAATGGTTTGAGAAGCACATTTCCTACACAAATAATGCATCACCAATTCTTCATCAGTCGGATGGAACCTAAACCCTGGTGGCAACTCCAAATTCTCACACGAACTCATGATCTCTTTTTCCTTAAAAAGTAGTGTAAAAATCTTTGGTGTCTTGAAATGTCAATTTGACTAGTTTTTTCCTCAGTAGTTTGGAACAAGATGTGATGAAGCAAGTATATATAAACACAAGAATGTATTGTGTTGTTGAAAAGATATGTATGTGAGCACGTGGATGATTGAATCTGGAACAAGTTGAAAACGTGGCTTCGTAGAAAGAGCAAGAGAGAGGTTAGGTTATAAATGTTGCTTGGATAAGAAGGCAGTGATTTTTTGAGGTTATTGTTGACCGCAGCCTTGTACATGTATGTATGTATGTTGTAAAATAATAATAATAAAAATTGTGTGGGCTAATGGGTGTGTGACGCGTGTTATTTGATTGTGAGGGTAGATTGAGTCACTGCATGCGTCATGTGGTTTGGACATATTCAAAGGATAGGTTTTTGGTTTGACTCGTGTCTGGTTTTTTTGGTTTTGCGTCATCGACTAGGGGAGAGTGGGTTCATGTACATTCTCCATCAATTAAATCCATCGATTCTTCTAGTCATCGGTCGACGTTATATATATATTTTTTTTTATGACATCGATTTTTATATCTATACTGCTACGTAAATTAATCATCATCGATTGTTCTAGTCATCTGTCGACGTGATAAAAAACATACATTTCACAAGCCACATCTGAAATCCCACTTCAAGCCTCTTTTCAAGATTCAACCTCATCCATATTTTAGTTTTACAAAATTAAAAATGTTCACACACATACTAACCATGTACACCATTGATCATTCTTCATTACTCTTTTAATAAAAAAAAACTACTCATTCCATCTCAAAATTATAGTACATATTTTTTTTTGAGATGTCTCAAAATAATTGTCCACTTTCTTTTTTAAGTAAAAATTAAAGAATTTTAAGTGAAAAATATTTTATTTTAGTGGTTGAAAATTAAAGTGACCCTAATTTTATTAAACTATGTTATTCTTGTCTCCTGACAATAATTTTGAAACCTAAAAAAGTACAAACGATAAATCAACATCCGCTGAAAAACGAAAAAGTTAATTGTGACCGTAGATTTATGCAAATACTATGCAATTCTTTACTCTATAACATACATAACCCCAACAAACTCACTCGAAGCCTCATTTTATGTTTTAGACACTACAAACCTAACCCACTAACATTTCAACTTTCAAAAATTTAACATTTCCCCAACACATTCTCCTCTTTTTCTCAGGCATACTAACTACATACACTTTTCTTTTAACAAAAGGCTATAGAAAATAAATTAACATCCACCTCAAAAGTAACAAAAATTAAGGGTTTTGCTAATGACAGAAAAGCACTTTAATAGGAATCTTTTTACTACAATCTAATGTAAGAAGTGAAATTTTCCAATCAGAATCAAATGTTAGTTGTGATCCAAATTTTTAGAGATTGTATCCATGATTTTCGGAATTGACATCCAATTATAGTGATTTGTAGATGACTTTTTAATAAAAATTATTCTCTTAAAGACAGCTCTAAAGGCTGTCATTAGCAAAACCCTTATTATAATATATTACATTTATTTTTACTTATTTTCTCTCCATGTATCGTGTCATTAAGTAATTTTAAAAAAGCGTGTTGTTGTGTTTTTTTTTTCTTGCTTAGTCACTCCGTCATTACTGTCTAGTTTTTTCAGTTTTTATGTTTTGAAAGTGCTATGTTATTAAGACCCCCTATGATATGACAATAGGGGATTTTAGTCAAAATGTACAAATCGTGATATATACCATACAAACTCGCAATACACAGGGCCCCACGAAATCCCCCTATGAGAGGGTCCGTAAAAACTCCTCCGTTTTGAAATAGTCGTTCTTTGTTGATTCAACCAGTCAAAAAGACTTTAATACTTTAATAGATGTGAGCAATATTTGATTAGTTCAAAAGTGTAGCAGTCTTATGTTTTTTTTTAAAACTAATGTCTTTTTTGTGAGTATAATGACTTTAAAAAAATATATTTATTTTTGTCTACGTATATTATGTAAATCGTGATTAAGAGTGAATAAGGATGGTTGTGTTGTTCGGTTCTCGTGTAGAAAGTAACGACCCAAAGGGATGATTAAAAATCAAGAATTTTGGTAACTCACTTAAACAACTCTACACTCAACCAGCAACAACTATTTTTTGAATTTGAATCTTAAACTTGGGAGTCAATCTTTTTTCAACATGTAATGACCAATAGTTCTTTCCCATTCCCTTGATATTGGACAAACATCCTCAAGACTTAGCTTAAACACTTCACAATATATTTTTGATATAGTTAACTACATTTTGATCCTTCTGGTTTGCTAGGTATTTCTTTTTTGGTCCAGTTTATCAAAAAGTTTCGGATTAAGTCCAAAAGTAACATTTTCGTTCCACTTTTAGTCCAATTTTGATAAGGGCGTTAGTTCCATTAGTTAAGTATAGTATTCAAGTGGCAACGTTAGCCATTTATACTAACGATCGTTTATAAAAACGTATATAAGGCCGTATATAAAAACGTATGTAAAAACATGTGTAAAAAACATTTATAAAAATGTGTATAAAACGTGTAAAAAACCGCGTATAAAAATGCGTATAAAAACGTGTGTTAAAACATGTATAAAACCACGTATAAAAACGTGTATAAAAATGTGTATAAAACGCATATAAAAACGTGAATAAAGCAACCTATAAAAACGAGTATAAAAACACGTGTAAAAATGTGTATAAAAAATGTGTATCAAAACGCGTATAAAAAACGTTATAAAAACGGGCGTTAAAACGTGTGTAAAAACGTGTATAAAACCGCGTATAAAAATGTGTATAAATACGTGTGTAATAATGTGTATAAAAACGTTTATAAAACCGCGTATGAAAACGTTTAGAAAATGTGTGTAGAAACGTGTATAAAAACGTGTATTAAAACATATACAAAAACATGTATAAAAAATGTGCGTATTTGTATAAAGCGTATATAAAAAAATAAATATAGACGTATATAAAAGGACTAGCGCTGCAAATGTTGCAAACAATCATTGGTTTAAAAGACAAATGTTGCAAACGATCGTTGGCATAAAAGACTAACGTGGCAAACGTCGCAAACGTCGTTATCAAAATAGACTGAAGTGGAATGAAAGTATCACTCTTGGACTGAATTCGAAACTTTTCAATTGGACCAAAAATGAAAAACCTAGCAAACCACAAAGACCAAAAATGTAGTTAACTCTTTTTGATAAAATGGCTATTTGAGTTGGTTGATTTTATCATACTATGAGTGTTGGAACGATATTGGAAAGACTAAATGAGAAGTGCACTTAGGGGTTTAACAAGACGAGATACATATAAACCAAGCACCGAACAAAAAGTTTCTGGTGTTTAGTTGGCACTCCAGCGCACCAGGTGTTTGTTGCTCAAGTGCTTGGTCTATAAATACTCCGTCTTGTCTCAGACATTTCTCACTGCTTGTTGTTCATTCTTTCCTTTCTTTTCTTTCTACCCTTTAAGTCTACTATTTTGTGTTCTAGTTTCTCATCTTTTATCATTCTTGAAAGAACACATCTTCGCAAGGAAGATTCACAAAAACCTAATCCACTCTTCTAAATTTTGTTGAGGGTCTTCTTCTCTATACCATTCTTATTATAATCGAGTATTTAGGTCAGGTTAGGACTTGATTTGAACAATCGACTATCTATCATTCACTTTGGTTGTAAGGGAAGTCTTGCATCTTGGTGATCAAGCCTAGATCGTGGGAGATCTAGTTTGAGGTTTGATACTTCCGGTGGTCTTTGTGGTAAGTCGAATCACGAGATTCTTTTGAGTGGTTTTCGAGGGCGGAATACCATTGGAGTATCACTTTTTAGTGAGCGCCGATCTTTGTGCATATCGTTGGAGTGAAGTTGTAATGGTTATAGTCCACCGAAAGGATTATACTTAGTAATAGTATCGGTGTCATGGATTCGCAACTGGCGCACGGATGGCATACACCTCTCATCCCGAACTAGTATATATCATGGTGTCTCTGTACTTATTTTATATACTTTGGTTGCGATTATGGTTTTTGTTGTTGTTGTTGTTGTTGTTGTTGTTGTTGTTGTTGTTGTTGTTGTTGTATAACCACTTGTTAATTTTTGAAGCTTGAAGTTGATAAACTTCGAAGATGCCAAGAAGACCATATTCACTCCCTCTACGATTCTATAACATTTTATACATACTATACATACTTGTCATTTCAGCTATATACTTTATATTCTTCGTATATAACATATTATTTGTAGAAAAAATTTGAAAAGAAAATATATTATAGAAGAAAATGAATGTTTTTATTAATTTTTGTCATGTTTTATTTCAAGTTTCATTAAGTATTTTTACATGTCCTTTAATACATTCAAAATATTGATATTTGAGTTTAATCATCATATGTTATAACCTTTTTTCACTTACTCATTTTTTTTTTATTTTTTTTTATTTTACGTTTTATATATATAAATGTTACACAAAATAATTAATCAAAATATCTCATTTATAATTATTTGCTGCTATAAATGCATTGTTATAAGCACGTAATCATGTGGTATTAAACAAAACTAACAAGATCGAATGGTTAGTTGGCCACTCGGGCTCCTTCTGGAGCTTGGGGGAGGATTTACCCAAAGTTCGAGTCTTGCAAGCGACAAAAAAATCTAGGTTTTCCTTCTAGTGCGAAGCCATGAGTTCTAGGGGTTTCCCTTCGCGGATCTCTCCTAGTGGCTGGAGTACCCAAGCCTGCCCATTTGAATGATTTAACTCGGGGATCGGATTTCAAGTGTTGTGCCGTTCTAAATTAAAAAAAAAAAAAAAAAAAAAAAAAAAAAAGTTCGAGTGGGTTCGGTATGTTTACTAGAACCAAATATGCCCCCTACTCAAACCAAATGCAACGCGTCTCCCCATCGCACTCAAGAACAAAAAATAGGAAACAATTGTTTTGGTCTTTTGTGTGGACCGGATGGTTTTGCGTGCGTTTTTTGTTTTTATTTAATTTTGTGGGTATGTTTTTATTGTAAGTGCGATCCTTGTGTTTGGTGTTAAAGTGAGAAAGCTGAGTTGACCCAGAAAAATTTTTGTTCGCTACCCAGAAAAACAAATGATGGCAAGTATGATACTTTTTTAATCATATTAGATCGTGTCAATAAAATCTATGCTTCTCATGTATTGATTGGGTTTATGGAAAGTTGGAGCATTTAGGGGCCATTTGGTTTTTTGCTAGGAATCACAATGGGTATCGGATTTGGTATGGGTTAGAATGACGATTGATAAGAAAATGTGTATTATTACAATTGTTTATGTTAAGATGACAAAATATGGTATGAAAATTTTTTATAGGTATTTGAATTTTGTGTGAAAAAAAGAGGGGCCCATGGAATAGATTTGATAGACCTAAAATTGGTGAATCATAAATCTATAATCTATTGCTATGATATACTCATTTTATTTTTGGGTCCACTAAACAAACATCTTTAATCACTATGAAACCCATAACCCCATTCACATATACTCATACCAAACGCACCCTTATAAGACTCATCACAATTACTCCGTATTAGTCGGGTGAGGATCCTCTCAAGTTACTTGAGTCAAGTTAGAGGATTCTCAACCATTAGATTAAAATCAAAGGTTAAGAATCCACATCTTTGTAGTAAATCTTGATATTTGATTTTAATTTAGTGGTTGAGGATCCTCTAACTTGACTCAAGTTGTCCCAACAACTTGAAAGGATCCTCATCCGTATTAGTCAGTGTTCTAAAAGGCGCGCCAAAGCACCGCAAAGGCGTCGCCAAGGCACGAGGTGTGGCCTCGCCGCCACGAAATGGACCTTGGCGGCTGATCTAAGCGTGGCACAAAACGGCGTGAAATAAGGCTAGAAAAGTCATGAAAAGGCGTGCCTTTTGGTAAGGCGTGGCGCCAATTTTTGAACTAGTTTTTTGTTTTTTTGTTTTAAATTTATTTTATTATATTTATTTTTTTTATTTTTTTTGAACAGTATTTGAAATTTGGGCTATTTGGTATATGGACCTGGTAATTATATAGTAAGTAGTAGTTTAAATGTCTAATATATTATAAGTAATATGATCTAAAATTATAAATATATAAATCTATAAATATTTTTTTGCCGCTTTAGTGACGCTTTAAGAAACGCAAAGGCTGCGGAATGACGCGTAAAGTTTGAGGGCCGGCCATGCCGCTACGCCACGTTTCACGTCTTTTATAACCTTGGTATTAGTATATGCCTTCTTTAAATAATTGCCTTACCGAATAAGCCAATAAGGTAATGATAGGAAGCCATAGTTTATCTACATCACTTTTAAAGTTTATCTATTTTGAATTTACTAGATGAGTACCCGTGCATAGCAACGGGATTTTATAGCGATAGATAGTTTATTGATAACAAAAAAGTTTATAGGTTATAAACGAAAAATAATAAAAGTTTGAAGATTTGGGAATTAAACATAATGTTTTTAAACCCGGTTTGACCCGGGTTGTTCAACTGGTTGAACCGTTCTGGTCGGAAAATGAGTTGATTTAAACCGGGTCAACTTGCTAGGTTGGGTCGAAAACTGGTCAAATTAAACTGGGTCAACCCACCGGGTTTGAAGCGTCCCGGGTCAACCCTGGTTGTGTTTTAATTGGTCGTATTTGATTTGATAGATAATTAGATATGTTTTTATTTGGTTGTACAATGTAAATAAATCATTGTACTTTTAAGTAATGGATAATGTTTTGAAACCCGGGTGGTTCAACCTGTTGAACCGTTCCGGTCGAAAAATGGGTCGATTTAAACCGGGTCAACTTGCTAGGTTGGGTCGGAAATGGGTCAAATTAAACCGGGTCAACCCACCGGCTTTGAAGTGTCCCAGGTCAACCCGGTTTGTGTTGTAATTGGTTGTAAAAATGAATAAATCATTGTACTTTTAAGTAATGGATAATGTTTTGAAACCCGGTTCGACCCGGGTGGTTCAACCGGTTGAACCGTTCCGGTCGAAAAATGGGTCGATTTAAACCGGGTCAACTTGCTAGGTTGGATCGGAAATGGGTCAAATTAAACCGGGTTAACCCGTCAGTTTCTATCATCTCCGACAGAGATAGCCGTTTCACGTCAAACTTTTGGAGATCACTACAAGATGCTTTGGGAAGCGACCTTGATATGAGCACCGCCTACCATCCCCAAACAGATGGTCAAAGTAAAACGACCATTCAAACCTTAGAGGACATGCTGCGAGCGTGTATGATAGACTTTGGGAACGGCTGGGATAGGCATCTGCCATTAGCCGAGTTCTCTTACAATAACAGCTATCACACAAGCATCAAGGCTGCACCTTATGAGGCACTTTATGGCCGAAAGTGCCGATCACCGATATGTTGGGCTGAAGTCGGAGACAGCCAACTTACTGGTCCTGATCTGATACATGAGACGACGGAGAAAATTGTGCAGATCAAAAGCCGAATGCAAGCGGCTCGCGATCGTCAAAAGAGTTATGCTGACAAAAGACGGAAACCACTCGAATTCCAAGTGGGAGATCGAGTCATGTTAAAAGTTTCGCCTTGGAAAGGCGTGATTCGTTTTGGCAAACGTGGAAAGTTAAATCCTCGATATATTGGACCTTTCAAAATCCTTGCTAGGATCGGGCCGGTAGCTTACCGACTCGAATTACCTGCAGAACTCAGCGCTGTACACAACGTCTTTCATGTATTCAACTTGAAGAGATGTCTTTCCGATGAAGAAGTCGTCATACCTTTGGACGAAATCCACCTGGATGAACGACTACACTTTATTGAAGAGCCTATCGAAATAATGGATCGGGAAGTCAAGTGGTTGAAACATAGCCGTATTCCGATTGTCAAGGGTCGATGGAACTCTAGAAGAGGACCCGAATACACGTGGGAACGTGAAGATGAAATCAAAGCAAAATATCCTCATCTCTTCGCGTCTGCATCTGATAACATGAATTGAATGTCAGGACGACATTCAAATGAGGCTGGGAGACTGCGACAATCGGTAATTTTTCAAACACTATTTTAATAATAAATCCTTATTTATTATTGCACACCTAATTATTGAGCATGCTTTAGCTCACTTGACTAAATCTTGGGAAGCTATCCCGCACACTGAAACATTTTATACTATCAAGTCTTATCAGGAAATGTGCATTATTTATTTTCTGACCGCTTATGAGTTTTCAACTCACACGAGAAGTTATCTCACCTTACGTGAAACACGAGCTCGCGCACGAGCCGACTTATAGCTAGATAGTATGGTTTAGTCTAAATAAACACATTTTGAAACCAGTATTAATACATTATAAATTATAAATATCTAAGATATTTACCAACATTTACTTGCAAATCTTACACAAAATCAAACCACCTCATACCTCCTTGATTTAGGCCGAACCCCTCCATTACCTTACTTGGACTTTTTTTTTCATCACATGCAAATTACCAACTTATTTTATTAGATATACCACACTGTGACTAAGACTTATTAAACCACAAAATGGAACTTGTACTCTATGTGTAATATGAAAAAGGAGAAAACAAAACTAGATGTGACTCCTTGCCCTTGTTTTCAGCCGAGCAAATCCCGACACCATCAACTTTGCCCATTTCCATTTTGTAGTCCATTTGAATAATAATAAACACCATGCCTTACTTTTAATATTAACAAGCCTTTGGTCAAAATCACTTTTCCCTTGCTCCTTATATGATAGAGCGAAACACAAACCATCACACCCATCAGTTTTCTATCAAAAGCAATTGCAAAACAAAAGGGTTAGTTCAAGGTCTTTTTGCTTTGGAAGCAACTTGGGTAATTAATAAACTTTGGGAAGCTTAAGGGTTATACATTTTGTAATTGGGTTACACATTTTTCTTGCTTCTTCCCCCTTGCTCGATCAACAACTCACCCACTGTAAGGGTTCAAATTCTTCAATCTTGTGTTTTCATTGCTTTACTCAAATGTTAGACACTTAGACATATTAACTTTGGTTCCATGTTAGTGTACTTAAGTTTGGAATAATAATAATAATAATAATAATAATAATAATAATAATAATAATAATAATAATAATAATAATGGGTCTCTTGTGTTTCTTTATACTCGTTCTGCATACCATTTTTTTGTGTAGGAGTTGTTGTTTAAGCTTGTGTGTGATGACATTTAAACTTGACTAACACTAGAAAGTACTATTCTAAAAATGAACTAGAGCTTATATTTGTACTAATCCCATATATTTTTTTAGGAGCTTGTTTGGAAATTTTTTTAAAAGAAAACATAAAAGAAACATAAACTTAAGTTTTGGCTCAATTGGAGAAAGTATTTGTTTGTGTATGTTCAGCTTATAGCTTATATATAAACTTATCTTGGTAAAGTGTTTATTTTGGTGTCTCGAACTTATTAACGAAACTCACAGAAAGGAACATCCAAGGAAACGAAAATCTCATGCAAATCACAAAGCCCATGCACACTGTTATGTTTTTGTCATTTAAATACACTACTAAGGAAGTACATAAAAATCAAACATTTGAAATTTATAACAACAAAGGACTTGTAGTCCAGTGGTGTGTTGCTAGCCTTATTTCACAACATACCCAGGTTCGAACTTGTGCATGGTGCATTGTTTCTTTAAGTGTTTTATTTTGTTTTAACTCTAACTATTATATTAATAGTCCAAAATTCAGTAATACACGAAATAGATAAGACATATTAACAAAACTAGACGAGTACCCGTGCATAGCAACGGGATTTTATAGCGATAGATAGTTTATTGATAAAAAAAAAGTTTATAGGTTATAAACGAAAAATAATAAAAGTTTGAAGATTTGAGAATTAAACATAATGTTTTTAAACCCAGTTCGACCCGGGTTGTTCAACTGGTTGAACCGTTCTGGTCGAAAAATGGGTTGATTTAAACCGGGTCAACTTGCTAGGTTGGGTCGAAAACTGGTCAAATTAAACTGGGTCAACCCACCGGGTTTGAAGCGTCCCGGGTCAACCCTGGTTGTGTTTTAATTGGTCGTATTTGATTTGATAGATATGTTTTTATTTGGTTGTACAATGTAAATAAATCATTGTACTTTTAAGTAACGGATAATGTTTTGAAACCTGGGTGGTTCAACCTGTTGAACCGTTCCGGTCGAAAAATGGGTCGATTTAAACCGGGTCAACTTGCTAGGTAGGGTCGGAAATGGGTCAAATTAAACCGGGTCAACCCGCCGGCTTTGAAGCGTCCCAGGTCAACCCGGTTTGTGTTTTAATTGGTTGTAAAATATGAATAAATCATTGTACTTTTAAGTAATGGATAATGTTTTGAAATCCGGTTCGACCCGGGTGGTTCAACCGGTTGAACCGTTCCGGTCGAAAAATGGGTCGATTTAAACCGGGTCAACTTGCTAGGTTGGATCGGAAATGGGTCAAATTAAACCGGGTTAACCCGCCGGGTTTGAAGCATCCCGAGTCAACCCGCCGGGTTTGAAGCATCCCGGGTCAACCCGGTTTGTGTTTTAATTGGTTGTACAATGTGTAATGGATAATGTTTTGAAACCCGGTTCGACCCGGGTGGTTCAACCGGTTGAACCGTTTCGGTCGAAAAATGGGTCGATTTAAACCGGGTCAACTTGCTAGGTTGGGTCGGAAATGGTCAAATTAAACCGGGTTAACCCGCGCGGGTTTGAAGCGTCCCGGGTCAACCCGGTTTGTATTTTAATTGGTTGTACAATGTGAATAAATCATTGTACTTTTAAATAATGGAGTGTTTTAATAAGAGTATTAATTACATTTCACTTTTCTCTCATTTGACTATTGTTGAAAACTCAACATTTTACTTTTATCATTTTTCCATTATAGATAGTATAGATATGATACAAAATAATTCAACTTATAAAAGTACTCAAACATCTTATCTTCCAAGTTCCAACTCTATGTATAATGGGTGTTACGTTCGGAATTTACGATACCACAGAATATGCCACTTCCTTAAAAGGACAGGCCTACTGGCCTAGTGCTGTAGTGATCGGAACCCAAGTCGTTATTGATGTGACGAGGGTAATTTGGTCTATCTTGTACTTCGATACAATTTCATTAAAATAATTTTAGTTCGTATCAAATCATGATTATGAAATGCAATAGTGTTGGCGGTAGGTGTTTTATTCATGTTTATTTAAATCTAAATCTCAAAATATTTAAATATCAATATTTAGTACGTGGTTGCATTATATTCACATAATCAATGCCATTAGCATAAAACATGTGGCCATGACGTAATTGCATACCAAATTTTATGCTTTTTTACTCACACGCACATATATAAGGACAAACTGTCATAATTTGTCATTTACTTGTTATAATATTTTAATTATTTGTTTTGATTCAAGTTATTCGATATTTATATTTAAAAACCTCAAAAGTCAATAATTCGTTTTCTGAAAACCGATTGCTTAGCTATTTGTTTAAGTAACATGTACGAAACATATTCGATGACGATCCTGTTGTTGACTGTTAGCTTGGTTATATCGAAAACGGTTTTTATAAAATAACGATTAATTTATTATGAGTTGAATATCAGTCCCCTGAAGGTTTATGTTAGGAGCATAAGTTTAGAGTATCAATATAGATTTCTTATCTATTGTGCAAGTAGCCTTCATCTCACTTCTTCTAAAATTTGAGCATATACACTCGATCACATATATGATTGTTTACATTTTAATTTATGCACGCCATATTTTAACGAAATTAAATGTTGTAGTTGCGTGAAAGTATTCCCTTTCATCTAAAAAGAGCATGACTATTTTCAACTCGCGTTGTCATATAATTGACATACTACGGTTTGTATACACGTATATCTTTAGTAAGTGATAATAAATTTTTTTTGAACGAAGTGATAATAAATTGATGTCTTGACTTCTTGAGCAATTTAAACATGGAGTGAGTTATTTATGTTTTAAAATACTATTACTCATGTCTTACCATATAATCAAAGGCGGAGTTACATGAGGACCGGGAAGGGTCCCGGCCCCCTTATGTTTAAGCTCGTTAGTTTATTTTTTTGCGATTTCATGTGTTAAATTTTATTTTTTTTCCATCTCGGCCTTCCCATCTAATGTTTTTTTGAAGAATTTTTTGTTTCGGTCCTCCCACAAAATTTTTTCTAGCTCCACAATTGCATATAATAAAGACACGAAATATCAAACATTTGTAGCAGCCTTTGATATTAGTCACATTTTTATTAGAAAACGATTGCCTTTGACTTAACTGAAAAGACATTGTTTTCTAAATTAAATCATAGTGAGCTTGTTAACTAAAAGAAAAATTATAAATTATTTATATCCACTAACTGTTAGTTAAGGATGATATTTTGAGTTTATTAATTATCTTTAACAAATGCCATCATGACATAAGTTAAAAAAACTCATTTTAGAAAATATCAAACTCATTTTAGAAAATATCGAATATGAACCAAGATTTATGATTGATCAAACATGTTAGCTAAATATCTTCTAACAAATTATCAAAACCGTTTCTTTAATTTAGCGTAAGATATTAGAACCTTTTAGGGTCGACCAAAAGTTTAAGTTTGTTCAATGTTTAATCATATGAGTATATAAAGTTGGCATATATCTTCACATACATCCACACCAAACAAAATTATCACTTAAAAGAATAATCCTACCATACAAGACATTTCAAGCTAGAGATATTTGACTTTAAGAGAAAAGTAGCCAAATTAATTTCCATAAAGGTGCAGTTAAAAAGCAAAAACATAGTGTGAATGGTCCAACTAGGTGACATTTTCAATTGAGGCATATTTGGCCAGGTTCATTGCATTTAATCCTTAAAGTCAAGACCGCCCCCTAGTGGACTCATTTAGCAAACTTGCTACTACACAATTGACAATTCCCTTAATAGGTTTATCTGATCTCTACATCTATTATTTGTTCTTGTTCTATAACTAATTCATTTTTGATATTTTGATTGATTATCTAGATAGAATATTAGTAAGATCTTTTTGTTAGTTATGAGATAAACTAGTTTTGATTCTGATGGAATTAAATAATACAAAATCAACAAACTTGTTTTCTAGTTACAAAACATCTTAGGCCATGAACTTTTTAGTAAATGTATCATCCTAACTATTTGAGTAACATGCACACTAACGTGTTAGCCGAATATTTTGGCTTACATGTTCTCTATGCTAAACAATACTGACATAAAACCTTTGGAGAATATCATGAGGCTTGTGGTCTAGTGGTAAAGGCTTAAGTAGTTAAGCGAGCTCAAGTGAGAGTAATACCGGTTTGGGTGACCGACCGGGAAGTCCTCACTTGGGAATCACAAGCTCTAATGATATCAGGCGAATCGGGAATAGGAGTGGGGTTATCCCCTAAGGAGAGGCTCGCGGTTGGTATCTCTGCCCGAGGATGCGACACTAACTCGAGCCAACAACCAACAACTAACATCTAACAACTAACCCGCCGTTAAAAAAAAAAA
>LBNU01012827.1:28920-60568 GCA_014162995.1 Artemisia annua | reverse complement strand
GGATGTCACTGTGGGCTTGAATCACTAACTACTAACCCCCCGTTAAAAAAAAAAAAAAAAAAAAAAAAAAAAGTGAATGTACATTTTTGTAAATACTTAAATTTAATAGAGTGACTTTTTATTTTTTAAAACTGGTCACTAAATTTAGAAAACACTTTCACCAGCCTGCAAACATTTTTCTTTAGTTATGTAGCTAAAAATAATTTGTTTTCTACCAGTCATACAGAAGATATTATATTGACGGTTTAATTAAATTTAAATTTTAGCTTTAGATTAATAAATTTAATTATTGCACATTTATTGAACTTTAGACTAACAAAAATATTGTATTAAACATTTTTCTTTTAAATCATCTAAACCGAGGTTACTTATTAGACAAACTCATAAAGCATTTCATATCTTAGTTTTAAGTGAACAATATTGGTTTACATGACATCAATGTCGATACGAAAAATAGACATGGAAGAAGTTGGATACATGACTTATTGTTGGTCGAAAGGTCTTGGCTTCTTTTTTTTTGAACATATATAAAGGTCTTGTTACTATAGTTATTTTATGACATGAGTCTTTTAACTTCATGGACAACGAAGCATCATTGGATCTTGCATGCCAGGTTACAAAGCGATTTGTAGTTGACAATTGGCAATTGTTTGTTTATTAAGGGGTTAATCGGTGGTTGAAAATTTTGTATTATCTTAATTTGAATAAAATGTTGGTCAATTTGACTCAAATAAAACAAAATTTTTTTAATTTTTTTATTATTATTTTTTAATTTTTTAATTTTTTATAAAAATGTATAAATGTGTTATATTATCAATTTTTACAATTTAAATATACAAAATTGCATTTGCACGAGAAATAAACTTTATTAAATATAAAAATACACATTTTATAATATAATCAATTAAAAAAAGTATTTTAAACAAAATATGTAATATCATGTCTATTTGTAAAAAATAAAGTGTCGAAATTTAAATTAAACTCTTAAAAACGAACTAAACGGTCGCATTAGAGTTGAGATATGTGAGTCCGAAACAAAACCTTTCAATTTAAACAACAAGTGCAATACCCGTGCGTTGCACGGGTCACACTTTAAACTTTATATATATTTTCACTAAAAACGCATACTATATCTTGTTTAACAATACCAAACCAAATAATATTAACTAAGCTGAACTTAAATGTTGTGCAGTCGTCTATTTTTTACCCTTTATTTTCATCATCATTTTTCTTGTGAAAAGGAGTTACTCATATTATATTACAATATGCAGCATGCAAGTATGAGAAGAAATATAATTATCACAAAAACTTTTACAAAGGCTTAAATTTGAAGTTATAGCGTTGTGTTGTGATTTTTTGTTCCCGTTATATATCATCGAGTTTTACGTGTTCAACTATTAACTGTAAAAAAATAATACATCAAACACGAGCTTGTAAATTAATGATGATAAAACATATAATGAGTTCTAGTACAATGTGTTCTACTTCTAGTACAATATACACAATCATAATACCATATGATTCTTTGGAATACAATATAATAACATAATCAAACATGATAAAGCAACATCTAACAAAGAATGCATACCAACGATGCATTGTCAGTATATTTATGTGTCTTTGTTTCGTCTCTCCCCAAACCTTGCTATGAGCGTAACTGCGTAAACCATCAAAACACACCCTGAGATTAATGTTGGCCTTTCCGTTTGGCAACTGCTATCATATCGACCATCATGCCTACGACACAAACAAACATAAATTACGCATTGACAACTAATTGATGTGAAGTATTACACTCAAATTTTATAAGATTAATTACCACAATATGGTATTACCTCGTTACCATCTTTTTTCTGTCATCATACTTCTCACTTTCCATTCCTGAAATTATTTGTTATATGTCAGATCAAATGCATGTATAATTTACAAAATGGTACAAACATCATACCTGCAATATCAAAGAAAGTAAAACATATAAATAAACATACACACGTAAGTACGCATCATATATAATAAAAGACTAAGTAGTCTTATAAATGCAAAGGGGTGTTAATTAATGTTTCATGAATTGATTTTGCTATTGGGTGGCTTCATGTGTAAGTACTTGGTTTAGGTTGCATGCTTAAGTGGTAAGTACATAACCTCAAAGAATACAAACCAAAAATGCCATGAATGCATAAATTAAACACACCAATTAGTGGTCAGTCCTTTTACCTTTCCGTCCATGAGTTACAAATATTTTATCAACTATATAATGTGTCAAAAATCACACACAACAAACCACAACTTCATCCACACCGCATGTACATTGGGCTACAACCTATTATGGTTGTAAAGTAAGAATCATATCGGCTTACTTATTTAGCATATTGATTTCTATTGTTTTATGTAAATTTCACGTGTGTTTTGTGTGTGTAACAATGTAGGACATAAAGATGGTTCTTAGGAGGTTTGGTAGTAACATCATCTTCTCTAATGGTTTAAGAGATCTTACACATCGTTGTCTTATCAATTAAGTGAAACATGCACGAACATTTTTACTTTGATCGAAAATGTAATATATTGATTAACTGTATTTAAGTTACTAACTATCAACTATATCTAATTGTTTTTTGTAGCGCGTCAAGAAGCATTACAGAAAGAGATCGAGAAGTCACATAAATTGTATCAAGAACAAAAAAATGCAAAAGGCCAATGAACAACAACGACCAAAACAAGAACAACAACAAAAACAAGAACAACGCGACGGCTATCGGTGGGATGAATACTTAGCATTTATATTAATAGCACGTTACAAATTAAACATGCAATATTTTACTTCATGTAATACCGATAAACGGGCTAATACTATTGATTCGTTAGCAAGTAAGTTTATTGAAAATAATGTGACGAGCATTCAATTTTTAATCAATAATTATTACTACACTTTGTTGGTGCATTTTAATATTTTTGCTCTTAATGTAGTTTTTTGTCTTGCGATGTGTTAATGTCACTTTCTTAGTTAAACGTCTTGGAATATTGCGTGACTTTGATATTTGATATGATTGTGTAAATTATGTCGATGTTACATATTGAAAATGATAGTATATAATATAAATATCTTCACACTATCATCTTAATAATGAGAATCTTCTAAATCAAAGAAGTATATAAAGGAGAAGAAAATTGTGTTTAGTCTAAAATGTCGGGTCTATTGATTGATTGAAGCGGGTTTATGATTCGGACTTGAGTCATTGGATCTGATTTTTTTTATACGAATTATAATTTATACTCTTGAATATACTAAGGGTAAAGACCATAAAATAACTACTTACTTTCTCAAATTTACCGAGATGAAACACTTACTTTTTTATCAACATTTATGCCAACGAAACTTTCAAATATTGTTCTGAGGTGAAACACTTACTTTTTTATCAACATTTAAGCTAACGAAACTTTCAAATATTGTTCTGAGGTCAACAAAAATACCCTTGAAAAAAAGTGTTTCATCTCAGAACAATATTTGAAAGTTTCGTGGGCTTAAATGTTGATAAAAAAGTAACTGTTTCACCTCAGAACAATATTTGAAAGTTTCGTTGGCTTAAATGTTGATAAAAAAGTAAGTATTTCATCTCGATAAAATTGAGAAAGTAAGTTGTTATTTTATGGTCTTTACCCATATACTAATTACTTTAATGTTTTATAGTTTTGTTAAAAATGAAATTTGTTTTATAGTTCGCTTTTAATAATGTAATTTATTTGAACAACGAAGTCTGTCTTTCACAAAAAATAAGAGTTTCAAACATGAACCGAAAATTAGTCCTGAACATTACGAAAAAACAATTAGATCCAACCTGTGTACATCGCACTGGGTTGAATATAAAAGGTCTCCAACATTAATGTCATCGCTTCATATTTAAAATAATTTATGTAACTTATACATACTAAAAAATTACATGTGAAGAAACTCTTTTAAATGTAACATCTTGAACAAAGTCTCTTCACATATACTCTTTTAATGTCAATAAACTATTTTAAATGTGTATCATACTTAGAAAATGTGTGATATCATCACGACTTGGATATATAATGATGAAAATAAGTAACGAATATTACGATATGACACTTATATACAGCTCATGTGTAACGCACGGGTCTTCATGACTATTTGAAATAAATATAAGTATCGATTGCTGTTGCACACGGGCTCGATATAAATGTTGATAGCGTTATTGTTCAACAACAATTTTTGCTTATTTTATAAGCCCTGTGCAACGCACGGGTCTTAATTACTATACTTAGAAAAGGTGTGATACCATCACAACTTAGATATATAATGACGAGAATAAGTGCCAAAAAATACACTATCAACAATTATATACAGTCCTGTGCATCGCACGGGTCATAATGACTAGTGAATCATAAGAAAAAAGAAATTAAAATAAATGCTCTTGCACACACAGAATAATAGAAGAAAGCTAACCTTGTTTTTATAGTGAGTGCAAATATGAATTTAATACGAAAGGGAGATTAATTTATGAGTTGTTTGTACATATTTGGCGAAGTTAAAGAAAGAGCAACAAAAGGGGAGTTGAGGTATTTTCGGGTATATAGGTATTATATTAACAAATTCAAGATATACTTTTGACCAAATGTGTTATCTTTATACTTATCCAGCTTTGTTAAATAAAAACGTGTTTCAATTGTATCATAGCACTACAAAAATTCAAGGAAAGAAATATAGATAAGATTAAATCTCATTTTAAAGGGTTGAGATTGAATATTACCTTGATCTCATGGTTGAAAACTAATGCCATGTCATATTTTTATGTCTGCTACGCGGGCAATAAATAAGTATAATATACGAACTGTCACATATCATCTTATACATTTTATCTAATAAAACATATGTAATGATTCTATTTAATATTTTTTTATACAAAATACAAAAGTGAAACAAGACCAAAAAACAAAAAATGAACAAAAAACACTCAAATTAAACTATCATAACAAAAGAAAAAAAATAAAAAGAAAAAAAGGTAAGAAAAAAGATATTGACAGTTGTTAAGACATCTTTTTTCGCATCTAGTTTAATAAAATATTTACGCCTCTTACTGTCTTTTAATAATCAGAAAAAAAGCCTCTTAATACTAATTGTTTTTTACCGCCTCTTAATGACATGAAAAAATCAATCACTCTTTTTGAACCAAACCTTAAACAACTTTTAAAAGTATGTTAAAAAGTATTTTGATAAAAACAAACACGAGTACACGACCTAAACATAATAGTTATGTGTCATGCATTCTTATTGAAATTTTTTGCAATCAATCATTTGATAGTGAAGTATTCCATTTCCATGGATGACAAAATCATATTTAGCCATATTGAGTTAGAAGACTATCTAAAGTCATCACATTACTTTTTATCAACTACCATTTAAATAGTGATTAAAGATATTTATTTTAGAAGGGATTNAAGCTACGGAAAACAAACGGATATGACTAACTCTTTTATTAATCGTGGTTTTAAAGTTTATTTTTTTGTGACTTAACAAATAAAAACATGTTTAGTTTAACTTTTTTCAAATATGTAAAAAAAATATATATATATATATATATATATATATATATATATATATATATATATATATATATATATATATATATATATATATATATATATATATATATATATTTTTTTTTTAAAGCTCAAAATTGTATAAATATCTAATTTAGATTTAAAATTGCATATTCGAAAGCTTAAAAATCTTTTATATAATAAAAGAATTACATCATTTCGAAGTTTTTTTAACAAAACAATCTTAGTGTAAAAAAAAGTTGGACCAATAGGAAAGCTCGATTTTGACACATAAGCGAAATCGAGCAATATGATTGGCCAATAAAAAGTCAAAATTGAATTGATTTTGGTCAAACTTTAATAAATTTGATGGAGAATTTGATTGAGGAAAAAAATACATAAAAATATAAGTGTCAAATTTATGAAAATAAAAACTTAAAAAAAGAGGAGGTAAATTAATGAAACATTAGTGGTTGAATTTTAAATATATTATATGGAGTTAAGTGTAAAATTATAAATCTCCATATTTTTTGATAACTTTAGATAATAAACAAATAACTCCTTACACTTTATACCCTCTACACTTTATAATATGAATTTTATTTACAATTACATGAGTATTAGATTAGTTTGAGACTTCCATCCATTAAACTTATAAAAATTTATAAATGTACTAATTAGTTTTAATATACGTTTAATATTTTAAAAATTAAACATTAGTTTTAAACTTTCATCTATTAAAATATATTTTTACTGTGTACGTTAATATAAATAAGAACTCATGTTATCCTATTTAAAAGTTTAATCTATACGTACACGGGTTTGAATATTAAATACAATCAAATTTTTATTAACGGTAATATAAATATCAAATGATAAGTACGAGTTACTGTGATATGAAAATAAATATACGCGATTGTACTTATAACGATTCATGTAATTATTATTTAAAGTTTATATACGGATATCCGGAAAAACATTTTTAAAAAACTTTACAGAATATATTTTAACTTCATCAATGCTCATTATGTGCTACTAAACTCGCACATTTTGTACAGCATGATATCAATAGTTAAAGTTAAATGACAACATCAACCTCAACATTAACATCTATGTCAGCTAAACAAAGTTAAATCTTTCATCCAATAAAATTTTAACAAAATATTAACTAATATTAATACATAATGAAAAACTCATGCATACTTATTAGTTATAGTAAACAAAATTTTTAAAATAAATTTGATTTATGTGTAAACCCATGTGATCAGAATCTTTGACCCAATAACATTATACGGAGACACGCTCAAGAATCCAATACAAGGTCGATGTCACGGTTATATTTACAATTTCTGCTAACTATTTTTCTTACTTTCGCACATGTTGATTTTCTAACCTTTTTAAATATACATAAAATTCTCTGTTTTTAAACGATAAAACTATATAATTGAATTTTTCTGGAAAAACCCGTGCGTGCACGGGGATTGTACCTAGTTACATATATATCCAACTTAAACTAAATTGTATATATATCATTTCTAAACTTTCATAATTGCATGTGTATCCTATTTAAACCTTTAATATGTAATATATATCAAAATAATTTTTTTAATATAACTTTAACCGCAATTATAATTTTGAAAATAGCAACAAGTCAACTACAATATTAGTTTCAAGAGTACGATATTTTGAGGTTCAAAATGAACTAACTGACATAAAACAGTATCAAACCTCACCAAAAATAAATATACCTATCTCATATGGGAGGTGATTTGTACACCATTTTTTTTCTCCATCCACCACTAAATCATGCATAGCAGTGTTGTACTGTATGCATCACTGGTGTAATTTAGTGGTGGATGGCAAAAAAAATTGGTGTACAAATCATCTCCCATCTCATATAATATACGAATACATGATATAAATCATGATTGATGTTTTGATGATATATATCCGATTATAGTTTAGGTTGTATATATACGCAATTTTAAAATTTTGAAAGGATATATATGCAATTCCTCTTTTATTTTAAATACATGGCTTCAAGTTACATGTTTTAAATGTTATTCAAATATTTCAGCATTTTAAATGCAATTATGCAAAGCTGTAAAGCTGTTAATACTCGATAATGAGATCCGTGGGCCTTGATTGATATTTTTCCATGGACCTGTTATTTTCAGTCGTAAGTAAAGGCCAATCTTTGCTTGTTGGGCCTTGTCATGTGCTTATATAAACTAAACGTGTTTTTAATAAGAAACGAGTGGGGAATTTGGGTCACTGCTAATCTTTTATATAATAAAAGAATTATATCATTTTGGAGTTTTTTTTATAAAACAATCTTAGTAGAAAAGAATTGGACCAATAGGAATGCTTGATTTTGACACATATGCGAAATCGAGCAATATGATTGGCCATTAAAAAGTCAAAATTGAATTGATTTTCATCAAACTTTAATAAATTTGGTGGAGAATATGATTAAGGAAAAAAAACACATAAAAATATAGGTGTCAAATTTATGAAAATAAAAACATAAAAAAGGAGGAGGTAATTAATAAAACATTAGTGGTTGAATTTTAAATATATTATATGGAGTTAAGTGTAAAATTATAAATCTACATGTTTTTTTATAATTTTAGATAATAAACAAATAACCCCTTACATTTTATATCTCCTACACTTTATAATATGAACTTTGTTTCCAATTACATGAGTATTAGTATTGATTTGAGACTTCCATCAATTAAACTTACAAAATTTTATAAATGTACGAATTAGTTTTAGTATACGTTTGAACCAAACCTTAAACAACTTTTAAAAGTATGTTAAAAAGTATTTTGATAAAAACAAACACGAGTACACGACCTAAACATAATAGTTATGTGTCATGCATTCTTATTGAAATTTTTTGCAATCAATCATTTGATAGTGAAGTATTCCATTTCCATGGATGACAAAATCATATTTAGCCATATTGAGTTAGAAGACTATCTAAAGTCATCACATTACTTTTTATCAACTACCATTTAAATAGTGATTAAAGATATTTATTTTAGAAGGGATTGTATATATATATATATATATATATATATATATATATATATATATATATATATATATATATATATATATATATATATATATATATATATATATATATTAAAAGCTCAAAATTGTATAAATATCTAATTTAGATTTAAAATTGCATATTCGAAAGCTTAAAAATTACATATATATCCAACTTAAACTAAATTATATATATATCATTTCTAAACTTTCATAATTGCATGTGTATCCTATTTAAACCTTTAATATGTAATATATATCAAAATAATTTTTTTAATATAACTTTAACCGCAATTATAATTTTGAAAATAGCAACAAGTCAACTACAATATTAGTTTCAAGAGTACGATATTTTGATGTTCAAAATGAACTAACTGACATAAAACAGTATCAAACCTCACCAAAAACAAATATACCTATCTCATATAATATACGAATACATGAAATAAATCATGATTGATGTTTTGATGATATATATCCAATTATAGTTTAGGTTGTATATATACGCAATTTTAAAATTTTGAAAGGATATATATGCAATTCCTCTTTTATTTTAAATACATGGCTTCAAGTTACATGTTTTAAATGTTATTCAAATATTTCAGCATTTTAAATGCAATTATGCAAAGCTGTAAAGCTGTTAATACTCGATAATGAGATCCGTGGGCCTTGATTGATATTTTTCCATGGACCTGTTATTTTCAGTCGTAAATAAAGGCCAATCTTTGCTTGTTGGGCCTTGTCATGTGCTTATATAAACTAAACGTGTTTTTAATAAGAAACGAGTGGGGAATTTGGGTCACTGCTAATCTTTTATATAATAAAAGAATTACATCATTTCGGGGTTTTTTTTACAAAACAATCTTAGTGGAAAAGAATTGGACCAATAGGAATGCTTGATTTTGACACATATGCGAAATCGAGCAATATGATTGGCCATTAAAAAGTCAAAAGTGAATTGATTTTGGTCAAACTTTAATAAATTTGGTGGAGAATATGATTAAGGAAAAAAAACACATAAAAATATAGGTGTCAAATTTATGAAAATAAAAACATAAAAAAGGAGGAGTTAATTAATAAAACATTAGTGGTTGAATTTTAAATATATTATATGGAGTTAAGTGTAAAATTATAAATCTACATGTTTTTTTATAACTTTAGATAATAAACAAATAACCCCTTACACTTTATATCTCCTACACTTTATAATATGAACTTTGTTTCCAATTACATGAGTATTAGTATTGGTTTGAGACTTTCATCAATTAAACTTACAAAATTTTATAAATGTACGAATTAGTTTTAGTATACGTTCAATACTTTTGAAATAAATATTAGTTTTAAACTTTCATCTGTTAAAATATCTTTTTACTATGTACGTTAAATATAAATAAGAACTCATGTTATTCTATTTAAAAGTTTAATCTATACGTACACGGGTTTGAATATTAAATACAGTTAAATTATTATTAACAATAATATAAATATCAAATGGTAAGTACGAGTTATTGTGATATGAAAATAAATATACGCGATTATACTTATGACGACTCATGTAATTATTATTTAAATTTCATATACGGATATCCGGAAAAACATTTTTAAAAACTTTACGGAATATATTTTAACTCCATCAACGCTCATTATGTGCTACTAAACTCGCATTTTTGTACAACATGATATCAATAGTTAAAGTTAAACAACAACATTAACCTCAACATTAACATCTATGTCAGCTAAACAAAGTTAAATCTTTCATCCAATAAAATTTTTACAAAATATTAATTGATATTAACACATAATGAAAAACTCATGCATACTTATTTGTTGTATTTATATCATAATTTTCACGGGTAAATTCTTATATATCCATATAATAAACAAAAAAATTTAAAATAAATTTGATTTATGTGTATACACATGTGATCAAAAAACCTTTGGCCCAATAACATTATAAGGAGACACGCAAAAGAATCAAATACAAGGTCGATGCCACAGTTATATTTACAATTTCTGCTAACTATTTTTCTTACTTTCGCATATGTTGATACTCTAACTTTTTAAAATATACATAAGATTTTCTGTTTTTAAACGATAATACTATACAATTAATTGTTTCTGAAAAAACCCCGTGCGTGCACGGGTATTATAACTAGTTTATTTAGACATGAAATTCGTGTTTATATTATATGAGGCTAGGATTTTTAACCAAAATATGTAATTAGGGTTGAGAAATACAATGTAATGACAATATATGTACTTATTACAGAACACAGTTTTTATAGTATGAACTGAGTCGGGTTACGGCCTTACGGGGCGGTATGGACGGAACTTAGAAGGGACCGAGGGGGGCTGTGGCCCCCCAAAAATTTTGACCTTGTGTACATTTTATACTCTTTTATATATAGTTTTAGTCATTTTTAATACAAAAATTTTAGCGCAGTGTATATCGGCCCCCTTAAAATAAATATTTTTCAAGTTGGCCCCCTCACTAATAGCGTTCAAGTTCCGTCCCTGCGGGGCGGGGCAAGTCATGCCGTCATGCTAATCAGGTTATGGGGCGGGACGGTTCATGCTAATCGGGTTACGGGGCGGGTTTGAGGCTTAAACGAGTATTTACATAATAAAAATTTATTACTCTAATATTGTTAGTTTTTGTGTGTGTGTGTGTGTGTAAGATTGCGAAATTATGATTATAGAAACTCATTTAGTGTCATATTTTAAGTTTTAATTTTCGGCGGTATAATTTATGTATAATACTATTATTTAAAACTTAATAAGGCTTGTTTTAATTGATTATTAATAGGTTCTTAATTCTTTACGTTATTGCTAACTGTCTGAAATTATTAATAAATGTGAAATCGTGCGGCTTTGGTCGAGAATTGCACCCAAAAAGGACACCCCGATAAGATCACGATTAATATAGGGCTAGTTTGGGGAGTATCGCGCCCCGATGGAGATTGGGGCGGGTTTGAAGAGAACTTTGATAATCAGGTTTGGAAATCAGGTTTAGAGCTGAGGATGGCCTCTCCGCCCCAAACCCGCCCCATTGCCATCCAGATCAACTGACTTCATATAGGTACACATGTATTACAAGTTGAGCTTTGTGATCCATTACAAATAATATTTTTGCAATCGAAATAAAAGTTATGGGACACCTGAATTGAAGGTAGCTTCAGAGAGGAGTTGCGTGTCCATATTTCGCTTTCACGGAGCTTTTCCGTTTGTGTCACATTGTGTTTAGTTTTAAAAAGCTAAAAACTTGTTTCGATTAAAGTTATCGTAGCCTCAATGGTCCATTGTTCTTTCTTTTCATTGCTATCGTCACAAATTTGAGCAACTAAAAGTATGATTTATGTTTAGTTTTAATCTAGGCCTCCATAGTTATGAATAAGTGATGAAATGAACCCAAACGTTAAACCTTATGATTTGCAAACAAGAGTAGCAATGATTTATCAACATATAACCATTCCATTGTATGGGAGTTGTTCAAACTTGGCTCAAGATGGCTTGTAATGCAATAAAAAAAAATACATATGTGATATGTGTCAACGTATATGTAGTAATATATCAAATAGGTCTTTTTGTTACTTTGATGAATATTTGTGAATGATAACCGAGTTAACTTGGACATTCGTGTTAACTGCATTATTAACATGGACTCATAGAGAAGGCAAAAGTAACATCTCGAATTATCGGATGAGTCCAGATTGTCCCAACTCCCAAATATATCTTCATCGTTTAAAGGAAAACACGTTAACCATGCATATAGTATCTCATGTTGTATAACGGAGGTGGTTTGCATACTCACTTAATTGATTGACACATTCTAATTTTGAGTGTCTTGACATTTATATTATTTTCATTCTTATAAAGGTATAAATGTCAAAACACTTTAAATTATATTGTGACAATCAATTTACGAAATATACAAATCACCTCTATAATATGGCACAAGTCTACAAGAGGAATCCTGATCTTATTTTCAGATTATAAGATCAATCCAAGAAAATAGGACAGCTCCACCTTCTAGGAATGTCGTCCGTACGTTAGATTCCCTAAAAACAATTTCTAGAATTCGAACCAGATTCAACTCCACATAGTATGTTAAATAATCAAAATGTACCCATTACACGTTATTAAAAAAAAAAGAAAAAAAAAAAAAGAAAACAAGGAAAAAGCTTTTACAGCTGCTTCCTACTATTAGGGACGGTCGTTGTGTGACAGTCACCCAAAGTAAGGACGCGTCCCCACATTATGTGACAACCGTGATTTTAGCAAATTAGTTTGACTAATAGTCTCGATCCTTTTGACTTTGTTTGGTGTGAATTAAGTGTTTATGTGAGGTATATGTTTGAGATAAGTATTATATATGTGTGATAAGTAAAAATGTTGGCACTAAATCCCTTTGTGTGTGAGGTTGTTATTATGATTTGGGAAGTATTAGTTTGGAAAAGTTCATTTTGATCGCCTTTGTGGTGTAGAAATGACTTGTGTAATTTTAGTGTTTTGTGGTTTTGCGTAACGAGTCTTCGTTCAAGTATTTGAGCGTTAGAAAGTTACGAGGAGGTTATTTTTGTGGGTTATATTTATAAAGGGTGTGAAAATCTATTTTTGGAAACTTTGTTTTGAAAATGTTTTTTTTTCCGGTTTGTCGTAAAATGAAGGTTTCTCGCGTAAGACGTTAGGTTTCGTTATGGGAGCGCATAAAATATGAAAAGTATAAGGTTTTGAGTGTAATAATTAAATTTAATAAAAAAAAATAAAAAATATATATATTAATATAGGGGGCGGCCGAATGGGGTAAAAAGGGGGAAAAGGAAACACAATTTGAGTCCAAATATGACTCTTAAGCCCAGGGATTATCCATAATTAATATATAAAAAAACCCAAACACCCCAAAAACGTTTTTCTTGAGTTGATGGTCGATCTAAGAGGAGGAGAAAACAAGAGAAAAATTAGGGTTTATTTTCTTGAAGCAAAAATCAAAGATCAAGGTATAATTCTTAAAACACATGTTCAATTGTTTAATTATTATTCTAATTCATGTAATATTAATTATGATGGATCTAGGGTTTGTAAACTTCTGCAAATTAATGATGTTTGACATGTTAGGATCATTGGTTAATAATATTATGATGATTGGTAAAGAGATTTGGTCATTAAACGCGTTAGTTAATGAGTTAGGGTTTGGACAGAAACATAGTGCTGTAAAGATACGAAGATATTTAATAGATGGAGATGAGCTGGATCACGAATTTTGAGTCTAAATTATAGTTCAGAGAAAGAGCTTTCCAAAAAGTCCGATCACGATTGATTTCGAGGTTGGGAAGTTAGTCTTTTGATTTTTACAAATTAAGGTGTTAAAGCTGTTAAACCGGGACAGAATTTGGGTAAAAGTTTGATAGTGATTTGTGGATGAAAAAGTGATATTAAGGTTAGCCCTTCTGGGAAAGTTGAGTTTTAGGTTATCTTAGACTCTCACGAAAAGGATTCGCGATAAAAACTTGTAGAAGTATTTTATTTTAATCAAAATTTTTTGGTGTGCGTTCAGATCCGAATCTGGATAGTTGACAAGTTTGATTTTCTTATGGGTACTTATGTGTGTTATTAGACCATGGCCTTCTGGGATTAGCTTGTACGCTTATGAGAGACCATGGTGAATTTTTGGTGTGAGTTGTTAAGCTTTAAATGTTATTATTTTATGTGGGTGAATGTACCCCAAAATTCTGCGTTTTCTGAAATTATAAGTGCAAGGGATTTAGTGAGCATTAGTGATTGGTAGTGTTTGGTATGGAATCTAGGAGACCCATGGTGGGTCATATGAACCTTAGACATCCATCATATGAGTATTTCATGGGTTATAGCTTTTAGCTTGACCATGTGTAACGTGAACTTATTTGTGTTGTATAGATTTGTGATTGTTATTTGTTGGAAGCTGCAAAGTTGAGGTGAGTTCATAGTCCCACTTTTTACTTTTTTTAAACTTGGGATGGGAATGATGCTTGTGATAAATGTTTTGAGTTACTGTGATTATGTGTGGTTTGAAAGCTTGGACTTATAATGTTATTATGTGAATGCTATGTGTGATGATAATGTTGGGTGATGATAAGTTGTGTGGATATATACGTGATTCAATTGGGAGGATGCTTATCCTGTTGCTCGCGCATGTGACCTAATTGATGCCAAGATTGTGTGGATATATACGTGATTCAATTGGGAGGATGCTTATCCTGTTGCTCGGGTATGCGACCTAATTGATGCCAATATTAAAGCGGGGGACACGTTCCGTCCCAATGGTTGCCTCTTGTTGCGTGATTGAATGTTAGCTTATATGATTAACTATATTTACTTGTCCAACTATATTTTATAATCACATTGAACTGGTTGCCTATTGTGTGTGAGTCTTAAACCTATGAATCTCACCAACATTATGTTGACGTTTTAAGCATCATTTTCAGGGAGCATTCTAAGGCCAAAGTTGAGGGCAGCAATTAGGCGAGACTTAGTTGCATATGAAGACTTTATTTATGTTTTGATTTGACTTTACTTGAATTTGGTTGTGATACGTTTATGTTTGTTTTCATTTGGTACTTTCATATCTATTGAAGATACCTTTGGATTTTGATTTGGTTATTTTATCTTGGGGTATTGTTACAATACTTCGTGTTGGTACTTTGCTCTATTATGTACATTGTAGTATTTCTCTATTTAGACACCATGTGTTGTGATGATATCCATGAAGTTACACACTCGCGTTTCCGCCTTGGCGAGGTGTGACACATTACGGCTCCCCTCATCGACGCGTCTCCAAGGACAAGAGTGGAATTGACGGATCGAAACAAGTCAAAATTTTTAAAACGTAATATGAACAAGGCTAGTTTTAGTAGTTTTAAGGAATTGACAGTAACATGAGGTACGCAGGGCCGTCTTTGAGGGTGTGTAAGGTGACGACCGCTCAGGGCTCCAAAAATATTTAGGGGCTCAAAATTTGTCTCGTTAATAATTATATGAATGTGTACATATATTTTTCACGAGAAAAAAGTATTTAGATGACAAAATATCTTAAATGAGTAATATGCTGCATGTTCATATAACTAATTTCTAAGAGGTGCGATCTGCAACAATTACCAATTTTCTAAAGAATAAACCAATCATGGCCCTTTATTTAGCTTTCATCTATTTTTCATATTTACTTTTCTCTCTCCTGTTTTCTCTCCCAACTAACTTCCTACTTATCACGCATTTCTAAAGTCACCATTGTTTCTTCAATTTCTCACTAAAAACTCAATGAATTTCAGTTCTGATTACACCACTAGATTCCTCTTGTTATTCCGTATCTAATGGTTGTTTCGAATTTGATTTTTAGTTAGTATTGACGAAAGCCCCAAATTCAATAATTTGGCGGGAAAATCATTTTTCACTTTTAGTTTTATTTTGCCTAGTATTCAATCTACTAAGCTTTGATCTGTTTCTGTAGTAATCGATTCTAGTATTTTTGTTGTTATGTCGAACAAAAAGAAACAAAGAACATCGAAACGGAACCCTAAGACTCCGGGTTGGATGGAAGATCATGTTGTCAGCAGTTTGGGGCATAAGAGAAATGTGAAGGATGCTGATGGTATTAAGAAGATGTCTGTGAATAGTAGTAATGGGAAAGCAACTGTGACAGAGAAAACATGTGAATCAGAGAGGGAAAATAGTATTAATATGAAGGATCAGGGTAGTAAAGAGATTAATGTTAGAAATGTTGTTAATAATGAGCAGTATAATGTTGATAATGTAAGAATAAGCAGAAAGGAAATGAGACTAATGGAATGGTTGATACTAGTACAGTTACATTGGATAGTTTGGAAAGTGTTTGTGGAAATGCGACTGAAAAGGGTGATAAAACAGGGTGTAGCAATTTGTATAAGGAAAATGTTGTGGTTAATGAAGATAAGGATGCTAGTATAAGTGGGAATGATGGAAAACCTGTTAAGGTCACTACTGATGAATCTGCTATGGATCTAAGTAATGTGATGGAAACAGGGGTGGAAGAGGAGGAATGTGTGGAGAATGGTGATGGTGTGAAGAATGTGCCTGCTGAAATTGGGGAGAAGAACAATGCTGAGGTTCAAGTATCTACTGATTCTACTCTAGGAGATAAGCAAAATGTGAATAAGGTTGAAAATACTAAAGTAGAAGTTAGTAACATGCAAAAAACTGGATACTCTTATGCTAATGCAACAAGTCAGAATTTGCTTGATAAAAATCTGATTAGTATTCCTACTGAGTTTGATGAATCTGGTATAGAGGTGGTGGTGTTTAATGATGCTTTGATTGCTGAGGGTAGTAAAAAAATGGGATATGACAGTTTTTGGCTATTTTGTACGGTGTAACATGGCAATTAATGAATTGAGATTTAATCTGAGGAAGATGTGGAATAGGTATGGTTTTAAGGACATAATTGATCAAAATAAAGGAATTTTTTTCATGAAATTTCACAATGCTAATGGTATGAATTATGTATTGAATAATGCACCATGGTTGGTAAACAACAAACCTTTTGTTGTCCAGAAATGGGACATTAATATGAGTCTTGACAAAACTGAACCTACAACTTTGCCTGTATGGATCAAGTTAGAAAATATACCATTAGAAGCATGGACTACTACTGGTATAAGTGCACTTACTAGTAGAGTGGGGAAGCCACTGATTATGGATGCAATTACTACCTTAATGTGCAAGTTAGGTGTGGGTAGAATTGGTTTTGCAAGAGTTCTTGTTGAGGTGACTGCTAAGAAGGATTTACCAAAAGTGACTGAGGTTGTGTATAGGAATGGACAAAATTTGGAAATATGCAGAAAAGTAGTTGAGGTGTTATATGACTGGAAGCCACCAATGTGCAAACAATGCTGTGTATTTGGTCATGATGATACAAAGTGTGGGAATAAGGAGGTGAATTCAAGTGTGGAAAAGGAGAGTTTAGATAAAGACAAAGGCAAAGAACCTGAACTTGTTGAAAAATCAAAGGCTGATGATGGATTTAAGGAAGTTAGATACAAGAATAACAAAGCTAATGGGGTTAATGGGGATAATGGGGCTAGGAAGCAAAATGTGCAGAATGTGCAGAAAGGGAAGTTTCACAAGCCAACTACTAGATTTGAGTATCAACCTAAGGCAAAAACACCAAATGGGAGTAAGAATGATGTTCAACTGAAGAATAGGGCAACAAATGAACAGAGGAAAGATAATGGAGAGGCTTCTACAAGCCAATCTTTTAAGTCACCAAAGAAAACATGGACAGTGAACAATGTGAGACTTGAAGCAATTCAGAGGACTTCTAACAAGTTTGCTGGATTGGAGATGGAGAATGTGAATGATGTAAGTGGAAAGAGTGCTGTTGGGAATAATGGTAAGGGTAATAATAATGACACAGAGAAGGAAGAAGGCATAATAGAGGAAGAGGATGTTTTGAGTGATGATTCTGGTATTGGGAAGAGTATGAATGAGAATGAGGTAAAGGGTATGGATAAAGGGGTATTAGGAGATTGTTAAAGTTGAGCATGGATTGCAATATAGGATCATGGAATATCAGAGGCTTAAGTACCTCTAATAAACAAAAAGAGGTGAGAAACTTTATAGAGATGAAAAGTGACATGTATGTGCTGTTATAGAGATCCATATAAAGAATAAGAGGCTGAATAAGACATGTGAAAATATATTTGGTAATTGGGAATGGGCATCTAATATGTAGTATTGTGATAAAGGGTGTAGGATCATGCTTGGTTGGAATAATGAAGAGGTGAGTATTAGTGTGGTCCATGGTGTAATCGTTTTAGTATAGTATATTTCCAAGCAATTTCTCAATGAATAAGAAATTACCCGGGTCGTGTCCGTGTGAAGGTTAAATGGAATCTCGATTTCCGGTTCGTAAAACGTGTAGTGAAAATGGTAAAAGTGATAACGATGAGAATTACACTAATGATAAGCAAATAAAGCACAATTAAACAATTAAACAAGTATATCACGTAATCAAGGCACACGTAAGCTAAAAATGTAAATACGAATTAATAAACGTGAAATAAACGTAACGTAACAACTAAAAACGTAAAACTAATGCAAATCTAATTCTAGGGGTGCAATTTAAATTTTTTAAAAACTAAAAATGATAAAAGAAAATTTTTAAAAAATGAAAATTATTATTTTTGTCTTTTTATTTTTATTTAAGAATTAAAAACTATTTTTGTATTTTTATTTAATAAAAGAAATTTAAACTAATTATGAAATTAAAAATTTAATCTACAAATTTAATTTTGAAAAATATTAATAAACTAAAAACTAATTTAAAAATAAAAATGAAAATTATTTTTGTCTTTTTGAATTTATTGTGAATTAAAAATGATTTAAAATCTAGGAAAATAGAAAATAAATAGCAAAACTATTCAAATAAATCTAGAATTTTTATGGAAAATCTGAAATTATATTCTAAAGCTACTGGAAAAAAAATTTTTGGAAAATAAGCTGTTAAGTGCTGAATAAGCCAAAAAGCAGTTTGCAAAAAGTGCTTATTAATAAGCTGTTTGACCAAAACTTTTGAAACTTTCCCAAAATGTACTAAGGACTAAATTAAACTAAAAAACAATCAAGTTTGACCAATAGTAACTCAGATTCATGCAATAAAGGTCAAAATGGGATCAAATAAGCACTTATATGCACCAAATAAGCACAAATGGGNTTTTTTTTACCCCCCGCACGCATAACTTTGACGCTTATAGCAACTTTGGGTCTGGACCTTCCAACGGTTTAATCCAATACCCTACCCCGCCTTTAGAAGGTAGGATCCAAGTCCGATCTCAATCCGAATGTCTTATATCACTGACTAACACTTATTTTTATACGATATTATTATGGGACCTTGATGTTAACCCAATTTTCAAAGCAAGGATTCTTTTTAAAAAGATCAAGGAACTTAAATATTGGCAAAAGCTAATATCTTTAATTATTAGCACAAATATTGGGGAACCAACTACTCCAGCTTAGCATCTAACATTTAAAGAAACTCTATCATTTTCGTTCTCGCAAATTTAAAATCTCAAATAATTGAGATCGTGAAATGCTTAGCCGATAATCAATTTTAAAGATTATATTTGGTTAAGGAGACAAGCTTAGGGCTCACACGCCCGTCGAGTCAAAAATTTTTATTTCTCACTCTTACCTACTAGGAAACGTCAGAACATGGTGTCAAAACAGTTGATTATATTTTTGGCACATGCTTTTCAAATTTTTTTTTTCACTTTTTTTTGTGCTTTTCACAACATTTTCATTCATTTTCATCAAAATTTTTCAAATTTTCCAAATTTTTTTAGATAAACGGGGATTGCGAGAGTAAACGACAAATGAAAGTGCAAGCAAAATCAAATCGAAGATTCACCCCCCCAACTAAATATAAACATTGTCCTCAATGTTTCAAGGTTAAGGGTAATCCTACGTAAAATCTAATGCCGTTTATTAATTATGCCAAATAGATAACGTTAGTCCCGATAAGATTATTGGATATATAAATGCAAGCAACAATGATGAAACTCGAGTTGAACAAACAACGAGCACGAGATCTTCTTTATTCGTTAAAATCCGGTACATAAACATCAACAAACACAAAACATGAGAAATGGAAAGAGTTAGGACCTCCTCACGTCACTTATTAGAAAACCCATTAAAGGATAAGCATGGGGTGCCTCCCACGAAGCGCTTGTTTATTTTATCGAGTCGTGTAGCTTAGCTCGCCCCAAATTTTACTTATTCTGGGGGACAAATGGAACGGACACCCGGCATGAAGAACGAAATACCAGGGTCAAAGATGTATCTTCACTCCCGGTGGAGTGGAAAAGTGAAGAAATGAGGGGATAAGAAAGAATGGATAAAACATCACGGATGACAAAAGCAAACCTCAAATGTTGAATCTCATATTGGTGGGTTGGCAAAATATCAAGCACTGGAACATTCAAAAATCTCATCCACACTCAAAAGTATCTTCATTCGTATATGTTCTACTCCGGTGGTTGTTCGGGCGACGAGGAAACGGAAGATCAAAAAGAAATGAATCATCCTCGTCATTCTCAATACCCGGTGGTATCAAGTCATCCGGAAGCAAGGAAAAAATCGACATTCCTCTAAAAAAGGGTCATGTGACAGATTATCGGAAATAGGTAAAGAGTTCGATTCTCAAAATTTGAAAGCACTCGTAATCCGGAAGAGAGAGTATCACATGAATAATGGGATTGCCACTACTCGTTCTCTTTAAATTCGAAAAATCTCAAGCTCGGGTAAAAATCACTATCCACATCGAGATAGGAAATTGAAGATGTAATCATTGAATCAGAAGACGGAGTTGGATTTTAAAAGCTTCGATTTTTGAAATAAGAAGATTGATATTGATAACTTTTCACGGAGTAAGTAATCACTTCGATCTCATCCGTCATCAAGGTCAAAATCCTTTTATCTCTAAACTCATAATCGGGAACGACGATTCCTCAACATCATCGATATCTCACAAGTCGGTCATCAGCTCATAGTATACTCATTGTGAGATCGGGAATAAGCTTTCAAATCATTATTCTCGGCGTGATTCTTCAATCGGAATTTTCATTTGCTATCAAAAAGAGGTTCAAATGATTAGTGGTGTTTTTGTTGTGGAACATCCTCATCCGGAAGCGTATTCATCATCAGATTCATCAAAAACTTCATTACCTCATTTGAGGGTGGGAAGATGATAGTCCTCATTCAGTAAACCTCCTCAAGGAAAAGAATATCCCCTCTGGATCAAAATAAGTATCAATCAATATTAGTGGAAGTAGAATCATTATTAGCAAGCAAAGCATTGATTCTCGTCCCAAAACGGAATCAACTTCCCTCAAATGATGTGATTGAAGGATGGGAAGATCGGGATTTATTTCGGATATAACAATGAGGAGTATTTTGAACAACTTCACCATTAGAATTTTTCCCCGGACTCACTTGGGGATTGGACGAGGGTTTTCAACCACTAGATCATGAATAATCAGATTCCGTTGCCGGATAGTGTTAAGAGGCTCATTTCCCCCATTGTTAGAGAGTCCTCGGGTTCAACGGGAGAAACAATAGAAAGCTTTGTGAGACTAAGAACGATTGAATTTTCTCATCATCATTCATCGGAATCATAGTAAATAAAAGATTTATAAGATTAACGCTCTGCTCTTCACGCAATAACTCTACAATAGCTTCCGCTAGGCTCGGGTATCGAAGTAACACGATTACATCCGTAATTTAATCTTTCGTAACATCTCACCAAGATTCAATTCCTCCTAATTCATTCCTGAAAATTTGAAAAATTTGACATTTTTGAAAAAGAAATCACCATTGTTAATATGGTACTGCTCATACGGGTTTTGGAAAAGGAGGATTGTGAAATCGTTTATGAGGAGTAATTATAAAAACCGTATTCACAAGCGAAGACTTTTCAGCAACGGGACGTACACATACAAATTGCTATCCACATTATCGGTTTACAAAAGCATTGTCCACACCGTAACTTCTCTGAATGGAATTTCCACAATATAAAACACGTGAACGAAGGTGTGGTGTTCGGATAATAATCGGTAACGTTTGAATGATTGTTAAATGAAACTTTGAACGTACGTGGGAGAATACAAATCAAACAAACGACGTCAGACAAATTGTTTTCCCATCGTTCGCCCATTCAACCAAACAAAAAACCTTTCAAAGAACGTTCTCCACAAATTATCAAAAAATTGTATCATAAGAATTAAACATAAGAGGAAATAGAGAAAGAGATTATTCGTATTGAGCGAATTAGAGAAGAAGAATTAATGTTTAAAAGATAAAAAGATATTTTTGTTTTTATGACTGAAAGACGATTTTAAGATAAAGTAAAGTAAAATAAAGGAAAACAAATTATTGAAAAAATATTTTTGGTTTTTTAATATAAAAAACTATATAAATCATAATAGTTGTATTTTTCTTATTTTTGTTATTTTTGTGACGATCGTCACCCGAAAATCGTTTATCCTTAAATGCACAGTGCAAAAAGGTTGTCGGTTGTAAGAATTAAGAGTAATCCGAACACGAGTAATTTTCACATCTTTTTTGGTTCGAATTTATTATTTGGTTTACAACCGCCCTCCTTCAACGGAAGACGAGGAATTTATTATATTTTTGGTATTTTGCAAACACTTTAGGAAAAGTGTTTAATATTTTTGATTTTTATTTTTTATTTTTTTATATAAGAAAATATATACAAGGAAGGTTTTCCAAAACAACGATTTTTTCAAAAACGAAAACCAAAATTCACTTCAACCTTCCCTGGAAGCGGCTCCAAAAACTTGGTGTAATCGTTTTAGTATAGTATATTTCCAAGCAATTTCTCAATGAATAAGAATTACCCGGGTCGTGTCCGTGTGAAGGTTAAATGGAATCTCGATTTCCGGTTCGTAAAACATGTAGTGAAAATGGTAAAAGTGATAACGATGAGAATTACACTAATGATAAGCAAATAAAGCACAATTAAACAATTAAACAAGTATATCACGTAATCAAGGCACACGTAAGCTAAAAATGTAAATACGAATTAATAAACGTGAAATAAACGTAACGTAACAACTAAAAACGTAAAACTAATGCAAATCTAATTCTAGGGGTGCAATTTAAATTTTTTAAAAACTAAAAATGATAAAAGAAAATTTTTAGAAATGAAAATTATTATTTTTGTCTTTTTATTTTTATTTAAGAATTAAAAACTATTTTTGTATTTTTATTTAATAAAAGAAATTTAAACTAATTATGAAATTAAAGATTTAATCTAAAAATTTAATTTTGAAAAATCTTAATAAACTAAAAACTAATTTAAAAATAAAAATGAAAATTATTTTTGTCTTTTGAATTTATTGTGAATTAAAAATGATTTAAAATCTAGGAAAATAGAAAATAAATAGCAAAACTATTCAAATAAATCTAGAATTTTTATGGAAAATCTGAAATTATATTCTAAAGCTACTGGAAAAAAAATTTTTGGAAAATAAGCTGTTAAGTGCTGAATAAGCCAAAAAGCAGTTTGCAAAAAGTGCTTATTAATAAGCTGTTTGACCAAAACTTTTGAAACTTTCCCAAAATGTACTAAGGACTAAATTAAACTCAAAAAAAATCAAGTTTGACCAATAGTAACTCAGATTCATGCAATAGAGGTCAAAATGGGATCAAATAAGCACTTATATGCACCAAATAAGCACAAATGGGCACCAATAAGCACAGGACTCTGAAAGTAGCATAACTACACTTAGAAACACTCAAATGAAGCAAAGGATCTCAGTTAACAAGCCAATACAAGCAATTGCACACAAACAAAAAATTCAGCATACACCTAAAATGGGACAAACTTGGGGCTAAAAAATAAGCAGTGAAATAAGCTAAAATCTAGAGTAAAATGGGGGCAAAAGCAAGATAACCAACCAGAGATTACAAAAAACACAAAAGCCCTAATAATATCAAACCAATTGAACCTTAATTTGAACCAAGTTCAGCAGTGAAAACCAAATATGTGACTGAAATAGTCAGCATATGCTGACTTTTAAGATCATGAATTCAGTTTGACTTTTTTCACTTTTGATCCACTCCAATTGATTCAATATGATGTTTAAAGTACTGATTAAGTGAAATTATGCTAATACAAGTACTGGTGCAACAAAATGAATGATCAAGCAACACAATCTCACCTCAGTTAACTGCTATTATGAATTAAAAGAGCAAATTGATTTTTAATGAATAACTATCTGGTATTATGCTATATTATGTCTATTCTTACCCTATGTGATAAAAGTGAACCAGCAAATAGAACTTAAAACCAAGCCAACTCAGTGTTCCCACTTAAACCAAACACCCCTATACTACACAGTTTGCACTACATATCAATGATTCAGGCCTCTAAACACCACACTGTATATCAAACTCAGTCCACTATAGATTACTAACAACAAATCAACAACAAACTTACACAGAATTCCACTAAATCTCAATAACACAGATCCAATAGTACCATGCAGTCTCACTTACAGATTCTACCCAATTTACTTATTACTAATCAAACTAATTCACATATCACCTACAAATACTAAATAATATCAAATAAGAACAATAAAACAGTAAACTACCAAAATTAATAGATTATGCTACTAAACTATTAAAGTGCAAAATATTGTAAATGGAACTTACTAAGAACACAAGCCCTAACTTAATAGGGGTATACTCCTTGATGCCTATTTTTGGATAGGCTAAACCTCCTTCTGAACCACCAATAAACACCACTGAATCACCTTGAATTCACTTCTGAATCACCATGAACACAACAGTTGACTTTGTGTGAAAAATTTATCCTAATTTAGTACAACTCACAATAAGCTATGGAGAAGCTTATGTGAACATATGAACAGAAAGAGAAGCTCAAAAACAATGTTTAAACAATGAAATGCTTGGAATTTTAAATGAGAAGGAATTAAAGGAAATAGTAAATTTTATTAATTAAACTGAAAATGGATTACAACTTTAAGAAGAATTACACTACGAAAAACAGTAAACAACAAACATTAAAGTGGCCTAAATTCTTCTAAAAACATGAAAAATTGGACAAATCCTAATCTGTGAAATGAGGTGAGCTTAAATAGTCACGAGGAGAGAAACTTCTAGGAGTCCAGCTCATCAATCCGTGTGTGGGTTGTGCTTCTTTGAGTCCCCTTTTAGCCCTTAGATCGCCTTGGCCTCCACTTCTTTAATTCATAGCCGTTTGATCATCTTACACCAATCATAGGGCACGGAATTTGATGAGGATTGATGACATGTCATTCCCTGACATGTCAGGACCTTCTAGATGCAAGCAATTAGACTCATTTGCCCTTAATTGTGGTGAAATTGAGGGGAACAGTAACTAGGGTTGTTACCTGGGTAATTTGGGGGTGAATTTGGGGGGCGGGTAAATGAGTATTTTTTATTGTAGTTTGACCGTGGGTGGGTAAAAGGGTTTGACTTGGGTTTATAAAAGGGATGGGGCCGGGTTTATTTTTAATAGGCTATTGGGCTTGTGGGGTTATTGGGTTTGGTTTTGTATAAAGGTTTAGGATTTGGTTTATGATGGGTAAAAGTATTCAAGGACCAATTATGTAAATTTGAAAAATCCAAGGACTGAGTGTGTAATTTTCCAAAATATTTTCCAAGGACTTCTTTTTTCATTTTCTGAATAGTTGAAGGTTGACCTTTGACTTTTTGAGCATATCTTTGATCCGTACTTGAAATTTCTTTCCCGGCTTCGGCTTTTGACACTCTTTTCAATTCTCGTGCTCGTTTTGTCATTTTTGCATTGATTTTTGTCCTTTTTCACGATATCCATGCCTGCACAATCAAAAACACAAAAACACTAAACATTTGGCATAATTAGATTAGTTTATGGTCATTTCAGTCCGTAAAATAAGAATTAAGGTATGTGTAAATTAACACATACCAAAATCCCCCAGACTAAGGTATTGTCGTGTCCTCACGCAATGTAATCACTTCACGCTTTTGAGATAAATAATTTCATATCCCTTTTTACTAACTTTGGAAAGTAGCAAAACGTTCAAAAGAGATTACGAAATCATTTATTTCCTAAAACGCCCCGAGTTTCCATTTTATTCCTTATACTAATCTATACTACTATTTTTGTATTTTTCCATTTTTCTTGAAACGGTATGCCGACTTTCATTATCTTGCAATAACGATTAAGGGTCATAGAGTAAGAACACAATTCATAGAAAAGTGACCGATTGGATAAAATTCATCGTCCATGATTTTTCACAAGCCCCCATACTAAGCGTAAAAACGGATCATTGTTTAATTACAAGTTAGATGCTAATGCTACTCATGGAAGTTACTTGTGTAAAAACCTCTTGTTCCCATTTTCCTATTTGGTATCTCATTATTTTATTTTTGTGAGAGAAATGAATTTCTTCATAAGCATCTCGTTTTCATAATTATTAGTCCGATAAAGATATTAAATTAGGACGCTAAGTAGTTAGTGTTCTTTCCTCAAGAGTCGCTGCAATGAAAATGAGGTCTACATCAAGGTTTTTATTATACTTATTATTATTATTATTAGGGTTGCCACCTAATTAAGCCAACACTAACTCCACGGCTACCTCGAAATTTAAGGTTCGAAAGGGCCTTTTCCATTTGGCGGCTTTCTTCTCGGCACATCCCAAACCAGTTGGTTTAAGTGACCAGGCTTTTGAAACCCCACAGAGAATAGTACCGGAATCAGCGGGAATTCGATTCCAAAGATTTACGAGGCTACCGCTAAATCCGCATCAACCTAAATAAATGACAACCGACTCACAACACAACGATAACTCAAAAACTCATAGACTTTAGTTGAGGAGTACTTTCACGTGCACCTCATGCGCCCGATCTAGGATCGTATACATGCACCTCACGCGCCGTGCCAACTTTAGTCTTAACAATTAAGCTCTTATTCGCACAACTCAATATTGACTTTTCTTTCTTTTTCTTTCTTTTTCATTTTTTTTTATTATTTTTTTTACGCACGCATAACTTTGACGCTTATAGCAACTTTGGGCTCTGGACCTTCACGGTTTAAGTCCAAGACCTACCGCCTTTAGAAGTAGGATCCAAGGTCCGATCTCAATCCGAAGTCTTATATCACTACTAACACTTATTTTTATACGATACTTTATTATGGGACCTTGATGTGTACCCAATTTTCAAAGCAAGGATTCTTTTAAAAAGATCAAGAACTAAATATTGGCAAAAGCTAATATCTTTAATTATTAGCACAAATATGGGGAACCAACTACTCCACGCTTAGCATCTAACTTTTAAAGAAACTCTATCATTTCTCGTTCTTCGCAAATTTAAAATCTCAAATAATGAGATCCGTGAATGCTTAGCCGATAATCATTTTTAAAGATTATATTGGTTAAGGGAGACAAGCTAGGGCTCAACACGCCCGGATCGAGTCAAAATTTTTATTCTCACTCTTACCTAGTAGGAAAGTCAAACATGGTGTCAAAACACTTATTATATTTTTGCACATCTTTTCAACTTTTTTTTTCACATTTTTTTTGTGCTTTTTCACAACATTTTCATCATTTTCATCAAAATTTTTCAAATTTTCCAAATTTTTTAGGATAAACGGGGTTGCGAGAGTAAACGACTAAATGAAAGTGCAAGGCAAAAATCAAATCGAAGATTCACCCCCCCAGACTAAATATAAACATTGTCCTCAATGTTTCAAAGGTAAGGGTAATCCTACGTAAAATCTAATGCCGTTTATTAATTATGCCAAATAGATAACGTTAGTCGATAAGATTATTGGATATATAAATGAGCAACGAATGATGAAACTCGAGTTGAGACAAAACAACGAGCACGAGAGTCTTCTTTATTCGTTAAATCCTGGACATAAACATCAACAAACACAAAACATGAGAAATGGAAGAGTTAGACCTCCTCACGTCACTTATTAGAAAATAGAAAGAAAATAGAAAGGATAAGCATGGGGTGCCTCCCACGAAGCGCTTGTTTTTGATCGAGTCGTGTAGCTTAGACTCGCCCCAAATTTACTTAATCTTGGGGGAGCAAATGGAACGGACACCCGGCATGAAGAACGGAAATGCCAGGGTCAAAGATGGTATCTTCACTCCCGGTGGAGTGGAAAAGTGAAGAAATGAGGGGATAAGAAAAGAATGGATAAAACACACGATGACAAAAGCAAACTCAAATGTTGAATCTCATTTGGGTTGGGTGGGCAAAATATCAAGCACTGGAACATCAAAAATCTCATCCACCACTCCAAAAGTATCTTCATTCGTATATGATTCTACATCCGGTGGTTTTGCGGGCGGACGAGGAAATGGAAGATCAAAAAGAAATGAATCATCCTCGTCATTCTCAATACCCGGTGGTATCAAGTCATCCGAAGCAAGAAATAAATCGACATCCTCTAAAAAAGGGTCACGTGACAGATTATCGGAAATAGGTAAAGAGTCGATCTCAAATTGAAAGCACTCGTAATCCGGAAGAGAGATATCAGCATGAATAATGGGATTGCCACTACTCGTCTCTTTAAATAGAAAAATCTCAAGCTCGGGTAAAAAGTCACTATCCACATCGAGGATAGGAAATGAAGATGTAATCATTGAATCAGAAGACGGAGTTGGATTTTTTAAAGCTTCGATTTTTGAAATAAGAAGATTGATATTGGATAACTTTTCACAGAGTAAATCATCTTCGATCTCATCGTCATCAAGGTCAAAATCCTTTATCTCCTCAAACTCATAATCGGAACGCGATTCCTCAACATCATCGATATCTCCACAAGAGTCGTCATCACTCATAGTATACTCATTGTGAGAATCGGAATAGCTTTCAACATCATTATTCTCGGCGTGATTTTCTTCAATCGGAATTTCATTTGTATCAAAAAGAGGGTTCAAATGATTAGTGGTGTTTTTGTTTGGAACATCCTCATCCGGAAGCGTATCATTTTGATGTAGCAGAACTAAGCTGTGAAGTCTTTTTTTTAAAACCACGATCGTGTGCCCAACGAGCTTTGAAATGATCCTAGTCGCTCAAGTCGTGAGCTATGTGTGATGAATAAGAGGTTGAAAAGGAGTTGAATTTTTTTTAATTATACTACGAAAGGTTTGCATAAAGTTTGAATGGCAATAAAACGGTAAGAAAGGAAATAAGTTTAACTATGAAAGAAAACATGAGACTAAGTTAAGCGAAAAGGAAATAAAAGTTTAAACTTAAAGAAAATGTTTTTGTTGTTTTGTATTAAACTAAGTTAAAAATTTCAAAAGAAAATTCGACAGAGTAACGGAACGAAATTGATAAAAGAAAACTCCACTCGATGAACGATGGAGTGCAAATAAGCCTAGCTCGGCTTTTAGAAATAAACAAGACACGACAATAAAAGACTAAGACTCGAAAACTAAAGGAAATAAAAATCTAAACTCGCTATGACAAAATGAAAAAGGAAACTCGCTATGAAGACTATGGAAACTAAACTCGCTACTATGAAATAAAAACAAACTCGCTACACCCTATAAACCATACTCGCTAGACACTCACAGAAAAACAAACTCGCTAAGCTTAGTTATCCCAAACTCGCTACACACTTGATAAACCAAACTCGCTACACACTTGATAAACCAAACTCGCTACCAGACCTAGGTGTGATACCAAACTCGCTATACTAAACTCTAAACCATACTCGCTAGACCTACTTGAAATATGATACTCGCTACTAGCCAAGATGAAACTCGCTAGCACAATAAAAATAGCATACTCGCTATGCAAAAGAGAAACATACTCGCTACTAAACCCTAAAAGACTCTATACTCGCTATAAAACCCTAAAGACCTACTGAAAATATTTTTTTCGTAAAACTTTTATAAAAACTTAATAAAAACTTATTTAAACTCAATATTAAGCAAGACCAATACTCAAAATAAGCTATAGAAAACACAACTAATCAAAATAAGCAAAACATATTTCTAGGGCTTATAAATGAAAAGCTAGTTTAGACTCAAAATAAAGATTAAAAAGCTAAAGGTAACAATTTTAAAACTTGTAAATAAGCTAAAACAAATCAAAACAAAAGCTCTCACAAGCTAGCAAAACCCAAATAAGCTCAAGTCATAATCATAAGGCACGAAAATTTCTTTTCATGCAAAGGTGGTGCAAGACTTTTGTGAGCTTATATTGAATCAAGATAGAAGTAAGAAGCTTGAATAAGATGAAAAGAAGGTGCAAATAAGCAAGTAAATAAGCAAAGTAAAAGACTTGGACATGAAAATGAAAAGCTTGTATTAAAAATCTTACACTACAATATGGAAATAAACTAGGATTATGAAAACTAAAAACTACAAAAAAAACTAACCACCTCAAAAATGAGATTAAGGGTGGTATTTAAGGACTCCATGGGTGGATTCCTTTTACATCAAGGCCCCCTTAAATTCTTATAAGTTTATGAAATGACACATAAACTTCTTTTACACTACTAAACGACTTTCAAAAAGTAAACTTAAGTCCTTGTAATCTTGAGGAAAGTGTTGACGAGTCTTCAATAAGTCTTCAATGATATAAAAGTGATCACTTGCTCGAATTTGGGAAGCTTATATAAGATAATCATCTTTATTCTTCGATTAAGTATTTCTTTCATATTCTCGAGCCTTTAAGTAATGAAAACTTTGTCACGGGCTTTTCTTGAGTGAATATCAACTTTGACTCGGCTTCTTGACTCTTTTCCACATCTCGTGCTCTTTTTGGGCTTTTAGGTTGCTTTTTGTGATGTTTTAGCAATATCCATACCTGCACAGTCATAAACACAAAAACACGATATCTTTGGCTTTGAACGTTAGTTTTTGGTCTAAAATAGTCTAATAATGGTGAATAAAAGATATGTGAATAAGCACATATCAGTTATCATGGNAAATCCCCCAGACTAAGGTATTGCGTGTCCTCACGCAATGTAATCACATCACGCCTTAAGGGTAAATAATTTCAAAACCTCTCCTTACTTAACTTTGAAAAGTAGCAAAGCGTTCAAGAGAAATTCGAAATCATTTATTCCCTAAAATGCCCCGGCTTTCCGTTTTTGACTATGAACATCACATATAACGCTATTTAGCATATGACGGTTTGAATGACTTTCATTATCTTTTGATAACGATTTAAGGGTCATAGAGCAAGAACACGATTCATAGAAAAGTGACCGATTGGATAAAATTCATCGTCCCTGATTTTTCACAAGTCCCAAACTAAGTGCAAAAATGAGATCACCGCTTACTTAGACGTTAGATACCAATTCCACTCATGGAGGTTACTTGTGTGTGGTCACCTCCCGCTCCCAAATCTTAGTGCATCTAGAATTTTTTAATTGATTTGAGAAATGAATTGCTTCATATTTTTCTCGTTTCACTATGATTTAGTCCGATAAAGATACCAA
>LBNU01012826.1:84701-103245 GCA_014162995.1 Artemisia annua | reverse complement strand
AGGTTAGAAAATCTACCAATAGTGATGATGAGACTATTGCTGAGATTATGATGAGTATATCCAGACCTAGAGGTATTGTTATTCCTGGAGTTGAACATACTGAAGATATACAACCTTCTTCTCAACCTACTCAAGAGCTAGATCCTAAGGATAAAGGGAAAGGAATCCTAGTAGATTCAGACAAAAAGAAGAAGAAGAAGGAATTTACTTTAGCACAGATAAGGGCTTTTCAAGAAGCTCAAGGTGAAGAAGCTGCCAGAAAGCTACAAGCTGAATTAGATGCTGAAGATGAAATTTCAATTAAGCCAATTGTTCAACAAAGAAGATCAATGACAAAAGCTCAGGAAAGATTTTTACATGAGTTATTTGAAAAGTCGTGGATACAAAGGTTTGCAGAGGTTAAAGTATCAAGAGATGAAAGATCTATATAATGCTGTCAGAGAAGCTTATATAAGACAAGTTGATGGTATTATTGGTTTTGATACTGAGGAAGGAAAACAGATGATGGGTAAAGTTAAAACAAGAAGCTCAAAGAGAAAAGGAACAACAACTCAAGAACTGTCATCAAAGAAGCTCAAGACCACAATTGAATTAAGAACTGATACAGTGGATGAGCTGAGGAATTATCTAAGGGTTGTTGATTTTGATTATCCCAAGGCAAAAGAAGCTGCTGAGACAAAATCTAAGATATCTACATTGGAGGTTGTAGAATCAAAAGAAGATGGAGATTATTTTGTTTACCACAGAGAAGATGAAAGCTTTAGAGCATTTAATTTGCTGTGGGACATATTGTATCTTATAGACAGAGAAGACTTACTCCATTTATACCAGCAGATACAAGCTTATTTTGAAAATATTCCACTGAAAGGAATAAGGTTAGTCTTGCTAGGTGATCTTACAACTCTTTGGGATACTGAAGCAACAAGTACAGATGATATTTGGAAGAGTCAAGAAGATTGGGAAATTAAAAGTTGGAGATACTTTGATTCAGCAGGAGTACATGTATTAGAGCTAGAAGATGGAACCATGATTCACATGTTAGCAGAAAGGAGATATCCTCTTACAAGAGATCTTATGATCAGAATGCTAGAACATGGTATGGAGGTAGAAGAAGAGAATGATACAGCTCTAATGGTGATTGAATTGTTCATCAAGTGGACAATTTCAGCAGAGGATGATGCATAAATACTGGTATGGTTTAATTATATATATATATATCTTTTGAATAACAGAGTACTTTATTCAAAGTACTGTTATACAAACAGTACTTTATCAAAGTACTGCTTGAAGTTTTAAACCAGTAAAGTCCTTTATAAAATAGCAATTTTTGAAGTGTGCAAAATACTTTTTGAAGCACAGAATAAAACAGCAAAAAAATGTTTTTGGTTCACACATAGTGTTAGTACTTGTGCTAAACAACAAATGGTATTCAACTCACCATGTTTAATAGACAAGAAAGAGTTTGACTCATCATGTGGGTACGACTCTGATGTGATTATCAAATCCGTTTTTAGTTGACAATTTACTAAAAATTGTATGGTTTTCAACTCACCATATCTATAATAGTGAAGAGTTGGCTAGCCCGCAAGATAATGGATTGTGGTAAAGGCTGTGGAAAATCCATTCATATGGTAATTAGTTCACCATGGTAGTGATAATAGTAAAAGAACTAGCTCGTCCAAAAGCAAACGGCTCTTGGTAAAGACTACTCAAATCCGTTGATAGCTGATGATTTGCTAAAAATCGTATGGTTATCAATGTACCATGGTTTACTAACCTAAACATTGGCTACTCCAGAGTTAATGGCTTTGGTAAAGAGACATCAAAATCCATTATTTTTCAATGATTCACTTCTCACAGGAGTTAACACACCTGGAGGTGATGAGAATAGTATGAAACTTAAAAGATTTGATGTACCTTATGTCAATATGTTGCTGAGTAGCTGTAAAGATTGTTGCTGATAAAGATTGCTGATGAAGAGTACTTTGATGGTGACTATATGATTACAGTAAAGAAAGATACAATCATTCCTTGAAGTTAAAGATGACATGGCTTAAGGGGAAGACAAAGAAACTTGAAATCAAGCAAGTATAATTCAAGTTAGGGGAGGATTGTTGGGTTATAAAGACAAAGTACTGCTGGAAGATCAAAGTAATACTTCTCATAAAAGTCAAAGTGCTGCTGAAGAAAGTCAACGTACTGCTTATTAAAGTACTGCTATGATCAAGGACTATAATGTAAAACGTTTAAGGATCATTATGTAATTCTAGAATGTTCTTTAGATTAGAGTTAGTTTACTTGTTGTTCAAGTATTGTAAACCGACTAGGGTTTTTCTTATGCCTATAAAAGGATCCCTAGGTTGGCATTAGAGAATACGAATATAAGAATATGATATTAGAGATATTTAGGGATTGTTAGTGAATCTGTGTATGTAAGCAGGTTCAAAGTTTTAATATAATCAAAGTTCTTTGATAATTCTTCTTAGCTTTGTTAAAGTAGATTCCGCATACTTAACAGAGTTATTCAATGTTTCATTGTTAGTAGTTTAGGATTTATCCAAGATTACTAAACCCTTACAAGCTACATAGTTAGTTTGGTCAGAGTATATCGATCCAACACATTTGATGATCAATAGTCACACAAAATACACATTTGTTCACTTTAAAGAGCATATGGTCACACTTATTAACACTTTTGGCCACTTTGTTTTAAATTGTATGTGACTAGCTCCAAAAAAACAACACCCATTGTGTGACTAAATCATCACAAACGTCACATTTATTGTATATTCATGTGGCCACAGGACGGGAAATAGTCACACGTAATACACATTTACTAGAAAGAATCATCTCAAATGTCACATATATTATATATTTATGTGGCTAAAGGACGAACAACAGTTACTCTTAAAAAACATTCGTGTGACTATAAGGTGTTTACGGTCACTGATACTGACTAATCCAACAAAACTTGTGCCTAATTTGACACACATATTCGGGGTTTTGGTCACTCTTTACGATGGAAAAGGCCCCGGACTCAAAAATGTGACCATATGCCACCTACGGTGGTGGGACCTATAGTGACACACAACGAAAAAAACATGTGTGACTATATGCATATCGTCACATATTTTTGGCGTGACCGATACAACTTTTTGTACCAGTGGCCAAGACAAAACTGACCCAAATCTTGATATTGCATAGACACTAATTAACACAAATAAGCAAAATACACCCACTGATATAACAGAAAGTGCAGACACTTGCACTGCAATCCCTCTGCCAAAATAGAATTCACTGAGCTAAATTAAAACTATCAACTCTCTGGATTATTGCAACAGCCACTGAACTCGAAGTAACTATAACACAGAGCTTACTGTAACAGATTATTGCAGCAGGCACTAGATCACGAAGTGACCATAAAATAGACCTCACTATTTAACTACTCAGTGACATGTATATATTTTGGATGGGCAGACTTAAAAACATTTAGTCCACAATTACTTTGGATCTAGAATATGCAATGCATCATATGAGTTTCTGCGAATCAAAAGGTCAATAAATTTTCCTTAACTCTAACATGATATATTCCATGAGTTACTACTTGCATTAACTATGCATCAACCCCAAGGAAACAAATTCATATATAGATAACCCCTTCCTCACATTCTCACCCAACTAACTGTTTATTACTTTTATGTATCAAGTTGTAGATAATTGGTTTCTAATACTTAACTACAATCTAACTTATTATATTGTTTCTAGTACAATCTACCTTTAAGTAAACTTCAAAATGACTTTAATATAGAATAAGAACTTACATGATTTTGAAATTGTTGTAACAATTGAGACATCTTCTTCATCTCTTCCAACAAGAAATCTACTTTTTCATTAGTAGCTTTAGTCTCCTCCTGAAGTTTGATTTGTGATTCCTTCACAAGCTTCAACTCGGATCTTAAGTTTACGGTTTCCAAGATTTGCTTAGTAGATGCCGAACGTCCTTTTATATGTCCAGGAAGATGACCAATGTGTTTCAAACATATCTCGGCTGATGTGGATGACGAAGTGGCCTCCTCAGTCTGTATATTATTCTGCATCATTAAATAACATATAATTTCGCCCACATATGATTTATAAGTTTAAGATTTATTTAGAGTTAGGTATGTAAATTAAAATTACCCAAAGGATATCGGCCTTCTCATTGATCATTGCTTTTCTCTCTTCTGAGTAATGTGCCATTCTCCACTGTTTAATTTCTGGAACTTCTTTTCCAGCTCTCCTACTCTGTTTCATATAAATACCACAAAACACATTACAAGAATGCACATAAATAAGAAATATTGATTTCTTATTTAACGAACTCACCGTATCAACTGTTCTAGCAAGCGAGTGTGAGCCAACTGTGGGTGGAATTTCATTCTTTGCTCAATTTTTCTTATTTTTAATGCTTATCTTCTGCAGGAGTTAATTAAGTGAAAATTAATTGTAATCAGAAATCATAAAATCAAAAAATATAAAGAGATTACAAACGTATAAAGAAGTAAGGTTAACCTGGAAACTTGGGATTGCAAATCTTTGACATAACTTTACCCAGTCTGACACGTCTATACCTTTTGGCGGATGTGTCATTGCTTCCTCTTTCGTCTTGTATTCTTTATAAAGCAAGTGCAACTTCCAATGTCGATTTCTGTGTTGGTAACCCAACTGTGATGACATAGCATGAGTCATTTGTGAACACTTGGAATCAAAGTTGGAGTTTTCCTAGAAATCAAAATGTGTGTCAGGGGGTTTATGGGTCTAACGTTAGAACATAGAAGTGAATTTCATTCTTCTAAAGTCTTTTTTTACTATCTTTGATGTAGCTAGCAAACGTTTTGGGTCGTCACCAGTGGTTGACATGCCCAAGGAGGGTAAGTTTAAGAACCTAAGTTTTCAATAATTGAGCAGAACACTTGGTTTCCCTCAAGTTATTATCTTACGTCGAGGCTGCTATGCAGGATTTATCAACAACGTAGCTCGAATGTGATCCTGGTCCTATTTTTAAGCCAGACACTTTTGTGTTACCAAGTCAGGTAGCTCAATGGGTGGGGGTGTTAGATCCAATTTCTTTTATATAGTAGCAAACTCATAATAAAGATGGCAAAGTCCTGTCCTTTACTTTATGACCGAGTCAAGTTGGGTTGTTTATTAGCTCGAACTGGTTAGATCAAATCAATAATTCTAAACTAAATAGAATCAGGCCAGTTGGGTTGAGCGCGCAGGTTGATAGTTGCCCAAAGTCTATTATAAATCCTAACCCGTTTTATTCGAAGTCTTAGGCTATTAGTTAACTACACTAGCAATATTGTATTTGTAACTATTGAATGGATAAAAAGTGATTGCGGGTCAGCCTAATCTAGCTCATTTGGAGATGCATTAAAAAGATTACCCATTTCAACCGGAGCCCATTTGATAGAGGAATGGGCTAACTTGTTTTAGTGAAACATTGTATACATAACAATCTTACAGTTAAAAATTGACCAGTTAAGAGGAAAGTTCAAACTTACAGTGGTTTTAGAGATTATATCAGTCTTCAATGATTCCGGTTGTTTTTTCCATGTTGTTCCATCCAATTTTGCATATTTTCACATCACACATCCGGCTTTCGTTATAAAGTGCTGACTGTCATTTCCAACTATTCGTCCAAAACATTCATCGACTTCAAAAACTAACTTTCCCTTGTTTAATCGACTTTTTCTAGTTTCGCCTAAAGCTCTAGTTTCTTTCGGAGTAACTGTTGCATATTAACAGAGTTAGGGACCAACAAGAACCAACTGATATAATGTAAATGTTTTCCACCCCTATTATTCAAAGGAGATGATTTAGTACGTTTTCTAGACTTACCAGCAGCCATAGATGAGCAAACATTCCTTAGGATAGATCCAGCACCTACAGATGCAGATCCAGGAGAAGCAACCTTGATTTTAATACCATGGTGGTGCCTACGAGCTTTACCCTCCTTCATCTTGGATAACGAAACACTAGATCTCGAAAGATGGACCTTATCCGATGACATCCCGGTAAGCTCACAGAACTCTTCTACAAGTGGATCTGGGGGTTTATTATTTTCAATAGGCATATTAGAAGGCAATCGTCAAAATCGCCATAGGTTTTACTCTAATTTAATTATCAGTTTCATGATCAATTATCAATTTCCAGTGTCACTTATGCGGGTTTCCTAAAGTTTTACTCTAATTTAACCTTCAAACAAGACAATTAAGTTTCTAAAGCAACATCACAAAAATACTATATGTTGCAGCATACCGTGCTTTATTTAAGTAAACATACCGTGTGAAGTTGGACCGATATTGTCTTCTTCATCATCACTCATGTAACTCCCAGTTTGTAAAGAATCACCTTCATAATATTGTTCTTGTTGATATTCCTCGTATTGGTTTCTAAATCTTACCCGTCTCCCATGACTTTGAGGTGGAGAGAAAGAATTCCTTGTTTCATTTTCATGATCTTGTTGTTGGAGGTATTCCTCATCATGGTTCCTGGTTCTTACTTGTTTCCCATGACTTTGAGGGGGAGAGAGAGAATTCCTTGGTTCTTCAACATGGATCTCTTCATCTTGCATACGTAAATAACTACTTGGCATGGTACTGGGCTTGCTACTCGTTGGCTTGCTACGGCTTGGCTTGCTGCTACTCAGCTTCTTCTGATGATCATACAGTCTATACACTCCTTTTCCAGGCCCACCCATCTCCATCTGAAACAATAACACTCAAGTCACAATAATTACGATAAAAAGTTGACTTTAAATTTAAACCTTATTAGGAATATACCGTCTTTGATTGGTTCAAATTCACCTGGGAAGAATCAAATCTTTGCAAATAAACAAAAATGTTCCTTATCAGTTACCTATCATTTTTTATTATAACTTTTACACTTCCAAATCTCACCTTCGTTTTCCCAGAAATTTGTTTCAGCCTTTTGTGACTCGGGTTCTCCACTCCCTGATATCTTTTTCGATCCATCAAATGACTTGATCAAACTTTCACGTCTCTTTCCCTATGACAGAAGTCACAGAACATTCAAACAATCAAATTAGTAGAGGCAATTTTATTTTCATATAATTTAAACAGTCAAATAGTAACAAAACTATTCTATTGAATGTCACATAATTCATAAACCGATAAACATAATACGAAATCAAAGAAAGCACCATAACAGATCAAGAGTATGAAATCAATCACAGAATAACAGCCAGAAGTGAAAGCTTAGAAGGACCTAAAAGGCAACAAAACATAATCACATCACCTACAATCAGCCATACCATACTCATAATAAGTATCCAGTAATAGACCAAAAGATAAAACAAATTACTCTACAAGGGTTTCAAATCACAAAAGCACTCATGGAACAAATAATATGACTTATTAACTTAAATAACCACTCACGACTAGCCGCCTAAAATTCAGTTACAATCAGCAAAGAACAGAACTGAGCACTTTTCGTTGTAATCATCAAAGAACATAAGCTAATCTGAATCAGAATATTCCTCTTGTGATGATTCCTCGTTTTCAGAAAATTCCAGATTTGTTGTATCGATTTATTCATCATCATCACTATATTCATCTGTTACATGACGATTTTGACTTGATCGTACGGTTAAGGCATCCACCAAATCCAATGGAATGGTACCTCTTGTTAGCGATGATGGTTCCACATTGGAATTAGAAATTACACTTGAACGTGCCTCGTGTTCCTGATACACTTCATGCATTGGAACATCAAACAATTTTCAAGGAGGGCTGCTTTCTACCACATAACAATTCTTACCTAATTTAAGGTCTGGTGCGTAGAAAACCTGTTTGGCTTGAGATGCAAGAATATATGGCTCATCTGTGAACCATTTTCAAGACATGTTAATACTAATAGTAGCAGATTCTTTATCAACTTGGAGTCCTTTCTTATTATCGACGTTAAACCAATCACACTTGAATACTAAGACTCTTTTATTTTCTCCTAAATATTCCACCTCTAATACCTCCTGTAATATCCCATAGTAGTCAATAATGTCTTCGCCATGCTCGCCTTTCACTACAATGCCACTATCTTGAGTTTTCCTATCTATTTCACGACTTTCGGTGTGGAACCTATACCCATTCACCATACATCCACTATATCGGTTCATTGATAATGGTCCACGTGACAAGACTCGAATTTCAGAGGATTCTTGACAATCATTTACCTAAATAGAAAACATGTAAAGTACATGTTAACCAAGGTTAAAACTTTTCATATTTAGTTTTAAAGCAATAGATCAGAAAGGTAACTCTTACACGTTGTCGAAGGCAATATGTGAATTGTTTGTCATGAATTTCATTTACATTGATATAGTTTGCTGCCTCAAGTTTAGCTTTGTGTTCACTGTAGAAATTGAAAATTAAGCAACATTATTACCATACTAAAGCCAATAATAAAATGTCATTACATGAAAGAGTACTTACTTTATTAGTTCATTCAGTTCTGGACAATTATTTAAGATGTATGTATGAATCTTGTCCAATTCAAGGCCACTCATAACACGTTCTTCAGTAATACCAAATGGACGCCCTTTGCATGAAAAGATAGAAATTTCACCACCACATTCTACCATTTCATTATTACGCTCAACCTTGTTGAAGATTGTATCAACATCATTTAGATACATAGAGCAAAATGTTAAACATTCGTTGTCTATGTATCTCTCAGCGATACATCCTTCAGCACGAGCTTTGTTTTTAACATATCCTTTTAGAATGCGCATTTTCCTTAAAAATACTCCCTCCGTCCCAAAATATAAGTCCACTTTCTTACTTTTTGTTGTCCCAAAATTAATGTCCATTTTCAATTTTAACCAATCACAATGCTTCTAAGTGGGTGACAATAGATTTTTATTGGTTAATATTGTAAGGGCCCCACTTTTCTTAAACTTTGTAATATATGAAAGTGGACATATAATTTGGGACGGAGGGAGTAATAATAAGTAATAAGTCTCATCACAATTAGCAAGTGCTTCAAATATTTATAAGATATGATTACCTTTCAAATGGGAACATCCATCGATATTGGGGTGGACCTGCTATCTTTGCTTCACTTGGTAAATGGAGCAAAAGATGCACCATTATGTCAAATAACGATTCAGGAAATACCTTCTCAAGCTTACACAAAATGACAAGAATCTTCACCTCTTGTTCCTCAAGAACATCTAAGTACGTGTTTCGTGCACATAATATTTGTATGAACTCGCTTAGTTCATATAACACAAGTTGGACTTCTCTTGTTAAGGAACCACTAATTGGCAGTGGCAACACTAGTTGAATGAAGACATAAAAGTCATGACTTTTCATATGAGACAACTGGAATTCTTCCTCTTTTATGCATCTAGATATCTTCGAGGCAAAACCATCAGGAAACTTAAGTGACTTTAAGAAATCTAATATTTTATGTTTCTCATCCTTTGTTAAGTGGTAGCAAGCCATCGGCATTATAAATGAGTCACCATCTTCCTGCAAATGTAAACTTTTCTTCAAACCTTTCTCCATCAAATCCTTACGAGATTTCCACGTGTCTTTAGTCTTGCCACTAATGTTGAATAATGTGGCTATCACACTTTCTGTCACATTCTTAACAACATGCATAATATCTATGTTATGTCTCAGTTTCAACTTAGACCAGTAGGGAAGCTCGAAGAACACACTCTTTTTCTTCCATCCATTTTTTTCACGTAAATACTTACGCTTTCTCTGATTACCATTGACAAAACAATCAACATCATGTAAAATATCGTCCCATCAAAATTTTTGGTATATGTTCGCCACTAGTTTGAAATTGGAAAAAACCTTCGATGGCCCATGTAACACATTTTTCTACTGTGAGTCAAGTAATGAGATGAAGTATCATTCATGCATGTGGGACAAGCATTGTAACCCTTAACCTTCCACCCGGATAGCATACCATATGCAGGAAAGTCATTTATCGTCCACAAAATGGCTCCATGCAGTAAAAATGTTTCTTTTTTATGTGCATCATAAGCACTGAACACCATCCCACAAGTCCTTTAATTCATCAATGAGAGGTTGTAGATAAACATCAATATTGTTTCCAGGTGTTTTGGGTCCTGGAATCAACATTGACATAAACATGTATGGATCTTTCATACATTTCCACGGAGGCAGGTTATACGGGACAACAAAGACAGGCCATGTGCTATGTGAACTACTTAGGCTACCAAACGGATTAAATCCATCTGTAGCCAACCCTAAGCGTACATTTCGTGGATCAATGGCGAAAGGAGGATCTACTTTGTCAAGGTGTTTCCAAGCCTCACTATCTACAGGATGTCTAATTATGTTATCGTCATTAACTCTTTTCTCCTTATGCCACCTCATGTCACAAGCTACTTGTGGATCTATAAATAATCTATGAAGCCTAGGTATCAAAGGGAAGTAATGAAGCACCTTTCGTGGTACATTATTATATTTTCCTTCAAATTGAGGCTCATTGCACTTAGAATTTGGACAATGTGTCAATAATTTATACTTTTTTCTATAAAGAATACAATCATTAACACATGCATGAATTTTCTCTCTCCTAAACCCCAAATCACGTATGTACGTTTTTGCTTCGTAATAATTTTTTGGAACAAATGATGGAGTTGGAAGTGCTTTTCTGAATACGTCAAGTATTAAATCAAATGACTTATTAGACCAACCACTTGTGGTTTTCACATGTAAAATGGCGACGATGAATGAAAATTTTGAATAGTTTTTGCATCCTTTGTAAAGGTCTTGATGTGAGTCATCTAACAATCTACGTAGACTTTCTAAATCTTTGTCTTGGGTAGATGAAGATTCACCTTTGGTTTTCCAATTATCACCCCATTTACTTTTACCTATGTTATCGAACATCTCATCAAAGTCATCGTCAGAGTCATTCATATTATCATACCCCTCGTCACTCATATTATCATAACCCTCGTCATTCATATTATCATAACCCTCATCCCCTTCCGTATCTTTTGATGATAACTCATCATCAGAAGACTCCCCATGACATGTCCACTTATCATAACTAGCAGAGAATCCCTTTTGCATCAGATGTGAATAAATTGTCCATTTATTATGGTCACGAAAACTGTTGCAGGTTTTACAAGGGCAGGGAAGTTTATTGACTCGTGTTTGTGATGATAAGTATATTTAAGAAATTCATTCACTCCCGATTTATATCTAGGGTCGTTTATCCGATCTGAAATATGCATTCAAGACTTATCCATGTGCTCTAGTAATAAAAAAGACCCTGAAATATGTATCCAAGACTGTGAGATCATTGCTCCTAGTCCTAGTGGGAGATAACAAGTTTGCTAGACAATTACAAGTGCCGTTAAGAAAACTAGATGGTCTAATAAGCTACCTAGCTAAGTATGAAACAGAACACAGAAAATATTATTGCAATCAGACAACCTTTAACAAGATAAAATACTAAATCCTATAAGAAAATGATAGCTTATCGTCTACTAAATTTAACATAACAATCATCCATTGTGATACAATTAATTTCGAATTCAAGTTTCAACATTATAAGAAAATGATAGCAGTGTAGGTCATGTGGCTCAGTAGAGTGAATGAGAAAGAAAATGATAGCAGTGCAGGTCATGTGGCTCAGTAGAGTGAATGAGACCAAACAACGTTCATAAAATGATTGTTTAAAGCTTTTTGATGCTTCTATTGTAATTTCATATTACTAGATATTTTCAAGTAACAGACAGTTTTCTATATATAAAATGTAAACATCCCTTTTTGTTAACCAAACCTTAAAATAAACATGTGATCACATTAATAGCAGAAGTTAAGAACAAATATTGATAACTATAATGTTTCTTAAAGTTAATCAGTGTGCCTTGCGTTTTTTAAAGATAAAACCATCTATAATGTTTCTTAAAGTTGAAGAGGATTACCCTATAATCAGCAACCATATTATCATATACATGCAAATCTATGATATCTTAAGCCTATTATACAAGAAAAGGCCAATAAATCTCATGTTTTCTCATACGCAGATTCTTGATTATGCATTTGCACAGTAGATAATATAAGAAAATACCATATAATCAGAAACCATATTATCATAACTTCAATAATGTTATATAAATTATATAATATCATAGTTTTCGTCAAACCTGGAGGTCTTTCAATTTGACACCAGCAACTACTGACACCAGAAGTTTTTTTCTCAGATAGGAGTGGTCTTAGCTACACGATAGCATCTTTAACTGCAGTGACAAACATAAGATACAGTTATTTTTCAGCTTAGAATATAAACAAGATACTGGTGAGCTCTGTAATATTCCAAACATGGCATTAGAAGAATGTTCTTCACTAAACATCTCCTTTTGAGTATCATTGAGATATCGATACAAAATCACATAAAAGTGGTGACTGGTCAAATGCTTTTTACTTTGGTAGCTTGAGCTTTAGCTATTATAAAATGTGTTTTGATTGGTCCAATGCGTTTTTAATGAATAAACTGAGTTTTGCTAAGTTTCACCCTATGAGCATCACTAATAAAAACTCGTGGCTTCATTGCCATCTATAGCAGAATAGTTTCAACATAACAAAGCTGATCAAAATAAATGAACATAATAGCTTTTACCAGACCTTATTCTATCTCTGATGGTAATTATGTATGCTATGTGTAACACCCACATTTTTCACTAATCGCAGCGGATAAAGTGTTTGGGGCATTACTTCATAGAATCACAGATACAGTAATAGAAAACGACTCGAAAAGAGACGTTTTGAAAAATTAGTTATCATTCATAATTATCAGAGTTTTAATTATAAAAGATATACTTTTATTTTGTTGAGGTCCCAAAAATCTAAGAGCTAGGTTGGTGGTGTTTGAATGATAACCATGAGAAGTCTTCCGAGTTCAGTACCTCCTTCCGCCATAGGTCCAAAGAAGTAATTAACCTAGAATACATGCTTAAAAAGTAAACACTAGGTGTTGAGTGAGAATCATAGGTTTAGGGGCTAGTGAATACAAGTTCCCTGGGTTCAGTTGTTACACCCATCTGGGAAAATGCAAGTTTTTGTGATAATTGTGATGCATGCAAAATTATCAGGAGTTTAGTAGGTTGCACTAAGCTCATGAATCACACCTTAACGATCCGGGTCATGTGGGCTGCAGACCCAACATGAGGGGATAGAAGGATAACTTGCCAAAGTTATACCTTGAGTGGATTCAAATATAGTACTTATTGGTACCACCTAGTGGGGTGTTAATACCAACGGGAGTTGTCAAACTCCAATAGATCTATCAACTATATTCGCGTTCGATTGGATAAAACCTTCCAAACGATTAGATTCATGAATTTTGTTTATGTAGTGGTAGCAGTTAGTTTACTCATGCAAACAACCAAAGAAAAAGACTTGTATTCGGTTTTAAGTAAAGCATTTAGCATGTATCCCCCTTACAGGGTTTATAAAAGCATTTAGTTTGAAAGTTTAAAAAGATGTAAGGCTATGAAGACTCACCTGGGTGTAGAGTAATCTAAGTAATGCAAATAGTGACTCGGGAACTAGACTGCCTTACTCACGTATCCTAGTGTGTTGTTGTTGGTTTTGTATGTATGTCAAGCTTTTAGTTATCATGTTTTATGTTTCTTAAGTTATGGTTTTTAGGTTTGTTAATGTTTTAGATATAACATAACACCGTTCAGGCCATTGTAATTCAGAAGTATATGACTCCTCACATGAAGCTCCCTACTATTGTATTATGTTATCAACATAATACCGTTCGGGCCATCATAATTCAAAAGTTAATACTCCTCACACAAAGCTCCCTATCATTGAGTTATGTTGTTATTAGGGTTTAGTTATAATCATATTACCGTTCGGGCCATCATATCTCAGAAGTATATGCAATAATCGTTCGAGGAGTCAAGGCACTTTAATTCGTAAACCCAACAAACTCGTCAAAAACGAAATATCCACATAGTACTCCTCACATGAAGCTCCCTAGTATTGTGTTATGCTTCTAACTTTATATAGGTTTTATACTTATATGATATTTTCACTTTTTACCCTTATAGTTTATATATTTACGTTTTCTACCCTAAGTTTTATATTACTTATATTACTTATACTAATAACTATCTATACTGAACACAACTAGTCCCTAGACTTCTATATTAACCTAAGACTCCTAAGTTTTCTATATTTATCATTTTATACCTTTAACTTATACTATTTACGTTTTTAGTCCTTTTAGTTTATACTTATGTTATTATCTATCCTAGGGTTTTAATATTATGCAAAACTAATCCTTACTACTTATAACTTCTAGGAAAATTCAAAAAGAGTCCCTAGACTCTATAATTTCAGGAATTTATGATATATACCCCTATGCATGTAAACTATTGCAAAACTAGTCCTAATATGCATGTAACTTGTATTTTATCTAGTATTTAAGTTTTCTAGCCTATGTTTTACTTATTTTAAGTTATCTAAGTTATATTTAACTAGTGTATGACCTAATTTAACTACTTATAGCATGCATGCAAGTATATGACTCAATCTAGGGTTTTAAAACGTAAACTAGCAAGTAGAATGGTTCTAGGCTCATGCAAGGTTATCTAAGCTATCTAAATCTATCCTAAGACTATATTAAAGCTATATTAACTAAAAGTAAGACTTACTTGGCTAGGGGGGGTTTACGTGGGTTAGAGATAGGTTTAGGGTTTTCTAGGGTTTCCTATACCTCGTACGACTTCAATCCACAACACAACTCAACCAAGGCCTAGCTACTCATTCCTAACAGCTCCTAAGGGCTTAGTACTACAGAAATATGAGGTAGAGAGGAGGGGGAAAGGTGTAGAGAAGAAATGAGATGGGAGGGGGGATTTATAGGTCGCGAGAGGCGGTTTAAGGCAAAACAGGGTGCCTAGGTGTCACGGAGGGGGAGGGCTGAGCAAGCAAAGCTAGGGGAGGTTGTGGCAGGTCTAGGTGATGATGAGGAGCAGCTAGTAGTAGCTAGGGGGCTGGCGTAGGACGGTTGTGGTGGAAAATGGCCGTGGGAGGCGGTTAGGAAGAAAGGGCGACAAGGTGGTGACAAGTAGCTTACACACCTCCTTGCTTGGGTGCTTGGAGGTGCTTGTAAGCTGCTTGGTGGGTTTAAGGGTGGTTTAGGGTGATTAGGGGTGATTAGGGGTGGTTTAGTGGTGGAGTAGGGAAGGTTTAGGGTGGATTAGTGGTGATTAGTGGTGGATTAGCCAAGTAGGTGATGCACCTACTTGTGTGTGTGCTTAGAGGTGTTAGGGTGTGTGCTTGGGTATGACTAAGGTGTTAGGGTGCTAGGTTGAGGTGTTTAAGGTGCTTATGTTTAGGTTTTACTAAGTTTTAGTTAAGTTTTAGACCTAGTTTCTACTTATTATGTGTTTAAGGTTTTACCTAGGGTTTAGTGCCTAACTTAAGTTCCTAAGTGTGCCTAATGACTAATCCTAAGACCTAAAGGGTTTATACTAAGTGTGGGTAACCTATGGGGAAGTTTTGGGAAGGTTTGACCTAGTTTTATAACCTAAATGACCTAAGTGGGTTTAGTGAGAGACTAGGGTTTATCCTATGGTTTTGTGCCTAAGTTAGTGTCCTAAAGGTATCTAATAACTATTCCTAAGTTCCTAAAGGCTTATACTAAGTGATAGTGACCTAAGGGGAAATTTTGGGTGGGTTTATACCTAATTCTAGTTATCTATGACCTAGTTATGGTTTAGGGCTTAGGGGGTTTATATCTAAGTTCTAAGGGTTCTATTCTATAACCTAATAGTCCTAATATATCCTAATATACCTAAAGATACTCTTACTTAAGCCTTGAACGCATTCTTACTAGTTTAACTAAGCATATAGGTTCAGATAAGCACATAATCCTACTTAAGTTTTAGTTTATGGTTTATTAGGGTTTTGTGTTATGTTTAGTGTTTTAGATTGGTGTATTACTTATTATGGTGTTGTTATGAGTTTATGCTTGACATACCTGGGGTTTATAGGATGTGAGTGTTGAGTTATTTGGCTTGTGTAGATACGTGAGCAGGTCTAGTGAGTCATGCAAGTAATTATGTATATAAAAAGCAAAAATTTACCTGTGAAATACCTACTATAGGTATTTGTAATGGGAATGATAGTAATGGGTGTTTGTGGGTTGTTATACTATGGAACTGTGTAATAGTTAAAAAGTTAGGCGCACTGACTTGGCGAAGGGGATGAACCAACATGTACATATAACTGATCATCTAGAACCCAAATACCATCGTTCAAATATCCAATAATGTGTCTTTAAATGTGAGTAGTAGTTGGTACAATATTTCTAATAGCCTCAAAATAAGTCAGAATTTGCTATGACCTAGCTGAACTAGATTATACATTACAATAAGTCAGAATAGTAATTAGCATTGTATCATCTACCTGAATCTATATACTCGACGAAACATAGTATGCATATTAAACGCTTAAGCATATAGAAATCTCAAAATAACTTGGATAAGTACCTGATTAATAATATAATTGAAAATCGACTATAAAACAGACTACCTAAACCTATGTACACAACCGTTAACAAGCCCCAATCAGTTAACGACGATGTTAGTTCCGAAAAAAAACTCCGACCTAATTCCACCTATAACCACATCTATTCTGACCTAATTTTCATTGAGGCATTTTATCAAACACTTTGTGTTCATGCTGTAAATGAAAATAAGTAACCTAGCAATTATATAATAGATGAACACATCAATCACAATGATAAACATATTATACAATCACAATATACCAATAAGAAGCTCACCACGCTTCCATAACTGAATTCACCTAATTCAGTTAAATCACTCAAACACGTTACAAGCCCTAATTTAAACCTAACAATCAAATTTATTAGCATAACAAGCAGTGAAGTTAAATGAAATACGAACCGTACCACAAATGAGATGAATGATTTCGATCCGTAACACAAATGAGAGCTTGATCCAACTGATGAGAGCTTGGAGCTTGACCCGACTGATGAGAGCTTGGAGCTTGATCCGTAACACAAATGAGAACGAATGAGAGCTTGGATAATGAAACAGTGTTTGGATAATGAAACAGTGAGATAATTTTTATTTTTTATAGAGAAATGAAACCGGGTCTGGAAGTGGTTGACATCTGAATTTTAATACAGTTGGGCACATGGAAAAGCTTTTGGTATTTTATTTTCATATTTTTTATAGAGATGTAAAGTAATTTCAAATAATTATAGTGTCCACTTATAAGTTTCGTCACTAACTTTCTACAGATGACCAAAAATAATGACGAAAAATTATATCGTCACTATTTTCATATAAATAGTGACCAAAATAAAATGTCATCACCGAAGTTTGGTCACTAAAGGTTCTTTTTCTTGTAGTGAAAATGAGATTTCGAAAACTAGAATAAAGGGTGTAAGTGGTGATTTTCATTTTATTAATGGAAAGCTAGTCTCCAATGGTTTCAAGATTGTAAATGTGATAGGCAATGGAGGGTCTATACTCACTCCAAATCGTCGGACCTTGCAAACGACTAGTGATAGAGTTCTGTGTTCTAACAAGAAGAAAGTTTACGTACTTCATTGATGCACATTTTACGAATAATATTACAACTGCCACCGGATTCTCTATAGATGTGTTTAACACCTCCATACATGCATTGCCATTTGAAGTACCGTATGAATTAATTCCATTTGCAAATGGAACCTATGATGATCTTATAAAAAAGGTTTATGTTCAGGTATATGCACCACAAGAAATAACTAGTGTTGCACATTCTTTGGATATGTTTTCAACTCAAATGGAAAAATGTGCCGTGATATATTCTTCTATTTATTGAGTCCCAAAATGTGAAGAGACCGGTTAACACTTTACACTAAATTTGTACGTTTTTAGGTGTGGACTTACACATCAATAAGCAATAAGTACTTATAATTCTCTTTCCTTTTTGCAAAACCAAGCAAACTCATAGTTAAAATTTAGAAGTTCTAAAAACTAATTGGTTATAGTGGTTAGATTTCGGAATAATAAAGCCATTACATTTATTCATAGAAAAATTCATGTGATTTGTGGTATATCAGGAGATCGATGCTATCTTGGGTGATTCAACGATTCTTGCAAACAGATCTCAATATGTCGACTTTACAGCGACTTACACTGACTTGGGTGTAGGAACGCTGGCAAGAATCAACAAAAATGACATGTGGATCTTCTTGAAGCCAATGGATGTGGATCTTTGGCTAAGTACGATTGCTTTTGCCATCCTCACAGGCATTGTCATTTTCGCTATTGAATCCATGCATCAAGGTTCACAAAGATCGCCTGCTCAGCAAATTGGAGCAACCTTTTGGTTCATCCTAATGACCCTATTTTTCACTCAAAGTTAGTTCTCTCTCTCTCTCTCTCTCTCTCTCTCTCTATATATATATATATATATATATATATATATATATATATATATATATATAT